>VDFB02322083.1:21882090-21960297 GCA_007258455.2 Sequoia sempervirens | reverse complement strand
CATCTCCCCCCATTCCCATCCTCCCCTTCCCCCATCCCTCCATCCCATCCCCATCTCCCCCCCCATCCCCCATCCTCCCTTCCCCCTCCCTACCCGGCTGGTCATCCACCACCAATGGCGGCGGACCTGTCCGCCACCCCGGCGGTGGACCTGTCTGCCACCCCGGCGGCGGTGGATCTGTCCACCCCGCGGCGGCGGACCCACCACGGATATGGCGGACTAGTCCGCCCACGGCGGCGGACCTGCCGCACTAATGGCAGATCCGTCTGCCTGCGGCGACGGACCCGTCCGCCGCCGGCGGCGAACCAGGCCGCGGGCCGCCACCCTTTCGCCCCCCTCAGGTGCGCAATCAAGGCAGCCTACAAAAACAATTTCCTACCCATTTTTCCTTTCGACGCCTCGGACAAAACCCATGTCTTAAAATTTTTAAAATTTATCGAAAAACCATATTTTTGAGGGTTTTGATTTTACACTAAAACTTCTGGGGGCCATAACGTTTGACTCGGGTGTCCATTTGAGCTAAAATTTGACGGGTGGTTGTGTTATGCGATAACAAGTGGATTTCCAACCAGTTTCTTGGAAAGCCGTTCGAACCCATTTTGACCCATTTTCGGGGCCTCAAACTTTCATCTTGGCCCTCAAAATCCCACTTTAGTGTTTTTTTCTAGCATTTTGAAAAATTGTTCACTCATAACTCGATATGCATGTCTGGAATCTGGGATGTTTGTTGGCAATTCATCCTATCTCAATAATGGGTATTTCGTGAAAAAAAATTGGCCTCCCAAAACTATATCCATGAGGTTTCCTAAAATGGCAAAATTTGACAATTTTTAAAAATTGCCAAAATGGGAAAAATCTAATTGTCAACACTTTACGCCCTTTAAACCCCAGAACTCGGTGTAGAATCAATCCAATCATATCCTTCAATCATTCTAGTCTTCAATCCAATCCTCATCTAAGCTTTAATCTTATCCTCATCTGAGCTTTCATCTAATCCTAATCTGAGCTTAATCGAAACCCTAATCTCAGGTTTAATCTATCTGCTGTCAAGATCTTTGGATATCAAACAAAGTCTTAAGATCCCTCCCTCCATCTTCTTCAACTTTTTCCTATTCATCCATTCTAATATATCCATCGATGTTGTCACAATAGTGGTTTACAATTCCTAAGAGGAACAAATTTTAGCTGAAATCACATATTTTTAGAAAATATAATGATTTAAGCCTTAAAAAGTTAAATTTTAAGGATTCCAATTGAAGAGGGTTTGATCAAATCACCTTATATCAAACCCCCTTGGATAGAACCTCGCTAGTTTTAAACCATACCTATAAATGCGTCTCTTTTACACCTATCAAAATGCTGATAAAAAATCACTTTTGATTTAGCTTTTGGGGGATCAAATGAATTCATTTAAAATTTATTTCAAATGATTATGGTATTCCTCAGAACAAGCTATCCAATGAATATAATTTTAATATGTTTTGGTTTTGTTATGTATTTTTTTTTAAGTTTTATTAAACATAGGTTTTTCATCGAAAATGAATTTCTTTGTTCTTCACACATTGAAAAATAGAAGATTATCAAAAAAAAAAATTGAAACATATGAGTGCACAGGATCTGAAGTCCTTGATCCAACAAAAATAAATAATTTTTTGATATATACAAAAAGTTACGTGTTATCAGTCGCTATGTGAATTGTAATTCATTTGACTTTGAAACTTGATTAAGGAAAAAATATTCAATAAAAAACTATCTAACCAAGTGGAAGCACTAGATATCAGAGTAACAAATCTAAATTTGAAAAGAATTAGAATTTTATCCTTCATGAAAAAAAAGTTATCGTTATCACGGTGTGCGTCACTTTTTAAAAATGTTGTTTTCGAAAAAAATCAATTTTTAGGTGGGAGATGGAAAAAGAAGTGCAATTTGATTCCAAAAGTTTTGAAAAAAATATTTTTAGAATCTACAAACAAAATTTGATGAGACTCTAGTTTGCACCATCTTCAAATTCCTCACGGTTTAGCCGCTATAAGTGCCTGAATGTGAAGATTTAGTTAAAAATAATAATTTTAGTGTCCAGTTTGGCCAAAAATTGGAAACCACGATTATGGGATCACCTCCATTCACCCATTCCGTGTAACCATTCATCTATTTTGAACCTTCATCTATCATCTCAAACATTCATCAAACCTCCTTCTATCATTTCAAACTCTCATTCAATAATCTTGATCAATCATTTTACTCATTCTGAGTAATCTTCCATCTTCTCCATCTCCTACCCTTTCTCATCATTCATCTATCTATCATATCATCCTCCCAATTCACCTTTTGATTATTTGGATAACTATTCCATCCCTGAGCTTTGTGATCCCCATTCTCCCCATATAATCCAACATCATCTATCTTATCACTTCATCATTCATCTATACGGCATGTCATCCACCCACTATCCCATCCTTGAGCTTTATATGGTCACTATCATCCAATCCAATCTAGCAGGTCTATCTTGTCCCATCGTGTCAGTCCAATCATTTTATTCCCCTTATTTGGGGTTATCTCATCATCTTTCATCCATCACTTGTCTTTGGCCTTCTGTCGAACTACGTTGCCCCTGCGCTTTCACGTAGGCAAGGTCGATCATTTGATTTGCCCCCGGGGTTCCATCCATCATCGATCTATATTGTCCACTTTTCTCCTATTTTCCATCCTATCTTGGTCATCTATCACATTTCTCCATCATGGTCTATCGTCAGCCTTTGTTGAACTACGAGGGCTCTACGCTTCCACGTAGGCAAGGCTAATCTTTGATCGACCCCCGAGCCCCTAGGTCGCTAGGATGTGTGAGTCTCGTGTCATGTGTCTTGTGTCGTGTCATCAAGCTATGCCCTTATCTAGCTGGTTCTTAACCAACAAGATCCACTTGTATCATCATATCCAATCGGTTCTAAATATCCTGCATCATATCAATCTTTTAATTTAGTATCCATCATCGGTCTCAATAGGATGCATCCTTCCTAACAGACCTCATCAATCCCATCCATCCCCTTGATTGATCCTATGGCAAAGGAAATTTGAAATTAATTGTGATCTTTTGATGCTTTTGTCTTTTGTTTATCATTTGAGCTCCCTATCATCACTTGTCATGGTTGCCTTGATCCATCATATCATAGTGTGCTTTAACTAGTCAACATAGGGGCATATCTTGATCTTTTTTGTCTTCTCGGTTGTCCCACATAGTACCCACCAAGATCCCTGAGATCTTGTGTTATGCTGGGGCATCCTTGTGTGTTTGTGGTTATCCCAATACCTGGCCCAACCAAGGTCACCATGACTTTGGGGTGTTGGGATAGCCTTCTTGCTTGTTATGTTTGTTTTCTACATTAGACACTAATCCGCCTTGGTTCTTCATACCCTAGCATCTTATGTCTTATGCTATAGCAAAAATCAGTGCTCTGATGATGGAAAATTGCATTTAGATTGCATTTCATCTCTCATCCTCAAATCCCCCCATCCATTCATCCTTTATCACACTCCCCTCCCAATCTTCCATCACATTGCATCATCTTCTTCAGCTCCCCTTGCATCATCTCATCCATTTCAAGAGCACACTCGTGTTCTCTTGAACCTGCATGTCCTCTCGAGGGGGCATCATTAATCCCAAACTTTCATCATCATTTTCCCTTCCTAATCATTCAAAGGAATGACTGGGGCATCTTTTCCAATCTAATCATCTTCTTCTAGGTTCTATGTTTTAATATTCTTTGAAATGATGCTACTTCGTAACACCATCTCAAAGAGGGGAAAAATGTAGACGTCTAAATTTGGACACTTAATTTATCCAAATTTATCCCCTTTAATTAACATCCTTAAGTTCTTCTAATCCCTAAGGTATTTAATCAATAATACCTTATCTCTTTAATCCTCCTTCCATCAATTGAATTAAATAAATATTCCATTTATTTAATTCCCTTCATCACATCCTCCATCTTTTTTTATCTTATCTTAATCCTTCTTCTAATCCCATCATTAGGATGTGCACATGCCTAATCCTTGATTAGGATGTGTCACATCCTCCAAATTTTGCAAGTTGGCCTCTAATCTCTCTTAGCCATCTAACCTTCCTCTAATCCCTCACTAGCTAGCCTAATCAACCTCTCAAGGAATTTTTAATTCATTTTCTCTTCCCCATGTCCTTTATGACATGTGTCCTTGGTCAACCTTATTAAAGGCCTTCCCCTTTTGGACAAGGCACTCCACTTCCCCATGTGAATTTTTAATTCACCTTTTAATCCCCCAATGCATTTAAGGAGTTTTAAATTCTTTCCCATCTCCCCATGAAAATATTTGATGAATTTTTAATTCCTCACATGTCCTCTCACCCACATGGGGACAAGGATCTCCTTTATGAGGAGATATTGTCCTATCTCAAGGTACTTTGTACCCCCCTCCATGTCATGTACCATCCTTCCACCTCATGTCCACTTCACCTTTTAGGGCTATATCACATGCCACATGTCAAGATGTGAGGGCTTGTGAGTTCTCAACTCACCTTAGCCGTACATCTTGATATTTGGTGGCTCAATCCTGGCCATCCATTTCTTCTAGGAATCCTCAAAATTCCTATAAATACCCCCTCTTTTCTCTCATTTTGAGAGGAGATCATTTGTGCTAGCTAAACTCTTGCAAATTTATTTCTTATCTTATACTTAGCCATTTTCTTGTTTTCATCCACTTGCATTCATCCCCACAACATCACATAGCTTGCATCTACTTGCCATCCAAGGAGCATACACACCAAAGATCGAAGGGCCAACCAAAGGATCGACTCAACGCAAGGTATAGAGTTCCATTTTGTTGCTTTTGTCTTGCATTGTTTCCAACTTAGGCTAATCTTGAGGTGTAGGTTGTTTTAGTGTTTATTTGCACTCTTTTATTTGTTGCTTGTTTTCTAATGCTCACATTCGACCTATCACAATATCATGCAGCCAACTACCTTGCATGTTTGTATTTGGTGCTTTTTGTTCCTTTAACACAAGGGAAACCTCTATAGGAGTCTCAAATTTTAATAGATGTTGTTCACACAACCATTTTCCTCTCACTATCTTGGTTTTTTTATGTCAACATCATACTACATCATGTTGGTGATCCATCCAACCCTTTTTTCATTGATATCTCTACTCAATAGGAATTCTTTAATGCTGACATGGGGCACCATTAGTTATATCTTGTTATTAGACAACATATGTTTGATTTTTTTCAATTCTCTAAGAGTAGCAAGAGCTTGATTTTCATTGTAGCTATACCTAACCTCATAATATTTAAGCCCTTCATTAAAGAAAGTAATGAGCTACTCTATATTTTCTTTATTTAGCTATGTTAGAAAAATTGATATACTTCATTCGCCCCCAAAGGTATAACAAATGAAATCCTTGTCATAATTAGGATTTGCAAGGTTAGAATCCTGAGAAATTTCTTGTATGATAGCTTCAAAGCTATATTTACCTTACTTGGTCCATAAGACCATGCTTTTGTTGAGCATTGATGTAAGAGGCTTAATGAAAGAAACAAGATTTGGAATGAACCTCCTCAACAAGTTAATTGTTCCTAAGAAACTTTGTAATTCCTTCTTGTGACTGGGAAGTGGGATGTCCAAGATAGGCTTTAATTTTCCAGGATCAATGACCTAGCCATCATTTGTAACAATGTGCCCAAGAAGCCTGCCCTGATTAGTAGTGAAGACACATTTATTTGGATTTAGGGAAATACCATATTCCTTGCATTTTTGAAATACTTGCTCAAGGTTATTAAAATGGTCATTTGCATTCTTTGAAAACACTGTGATATTATCCAAGTAGACCAAAACAAACTATCTAAACATGCCTTGAAACACCATATCCATGGCTCTCTAAAAAGTGGCACCTACATTGATTAGAGAAAATGCATTTTACAATAAGAATAGGTTCCCCACTTTGTAGTAAATGTTGTCTTATGTTGATTAGACTTTTGGAATAGAATTTGGTTATAGTCTAAGTAACCATCCAAGAAAGAAAACCTTTCTAATCCACTAACTCTTTGTAAAATCTTCTCCATGGAAGGGAGTGGATAATGATCCTTTAGGGAGGCTCTATTTAGATCCCTAAAATCTACACAAAGTATTATTTCCCCATTCTTTTTCCTAACAAGTGCTAAGTTTGAAACCCGTGAAGAATGCTTGATGAGAAAATGACTCTAGCCTCAATAAATTTGGCCAACTCCTTTCTCATCAAAGGCTCAATCTTAGGATTTATAGGCCTTTATTTTTTCCTTATAGGTTTGGCATCAGGATCTAATTCAATAGTATGTTGGAAAATACTTGGGTCAAAACCCTTTAGGTCTTCATTAGTCCAAGCAACTACATCATTGTATCTATTGCAAAGATCTATGAAAATGTCATGTTTAGTGGTAGAACAAACCTTTCCCAATTTTGGAGACTTCCCCTCTAAAATTTCTATTGGCTTGAAGTCACCCTTCTTCACAGCTAATTTTATCCTTTTCTGCTTTAACTAATCATCAGGGTTGAAAATAACTTCAAGCGTGATAAGACAATTTGGTAGCTTGTTGCTACTCAAATGCACAATTTGATCACCATATTGATTTTGCATCTTGGAATAATTTCTTTTAGAAAATTATACTTCATATTGTAGAAAATTTACTATCTATTGGTCACTATCAAAGACTTGCTAGTGATTTCGATTATTTGGAATAACAGGTCTGACCACAAGTTTGATATGTTGCTCCTTTTTTCTTTTAATATGTGCTAGTATGTCAAATTGGGCACTGACTGTTGCAAGACTATCAACATGTTTATTCTGATTTCTTGGATTTGTTTGGATGTTAAAACCCTCAAATCCCTCAATTAAATCCCAAACCCTATGCTTGTAGGAATTGTGAAGATTGTTCTTGGTTGAGCTTTGAGATCTGAGTTGATGAACAACCAATTCATTTTCACCAAAAACTCATAACAATTTGATGTCCCTTTTTTTTGCTAGATGGAGACCTTGGATGAATGCTTCATACTCAACCACATTGCTAGTGCAACTAAATTGAAGCGTGAAAGAGATAATATTTCTCCTTGCTTGAAGATACTAATATTACACTAGCACCAACACCATTTTTATTTCTAGAACCATCAAAAAACATCTACCACAATCCCCCTAAGTCTTCTTTGGTTTTTATGAGATTGGGGATTGTAGCATTCTCTTCATGAATGCAATAGGTGCCCAAACCAATCTCCACTTCAACAATATTTAATGAATCAAAACGTAAAGCACCATTGCTGCATTTATCTAACAAACAATTAGGTACCTCCTCTATAGGATTTGTAGGCTCATGAACATAAAACTCTTCCTTTTGATCATGCAATATACAGTTCATGTTTATTAGACTAGGAGTGTAAGGTTCTAGATGATCCTTTTCTATAGGATCATATTTGATGGTTGCTTTGGTGCCATATCTAGTTCTAAATAGCATGTAAGACCAATCAACAGACAAATACCCACTTATCTTAGCAGTGAAATCTCTAGATAAGAAAATGGAAAAATGAGTAGGGAGGTCTATGAATGAAATGTTTTGCAACGTATCTTAACCAAGACATGCATGCAAGGACAATTTTAAATTCTTAATTACTCCCACTGTATTGACAACAATGCCATCCAATTGTAAAACTTTTATAGCTACCAGTTCATAATTGATACCAAGCATATCAACAATTCCCTTAGGCATGACTAAACTACTTTCCCCTGATTCTATCATACAATTATGCACTATATGATTTCCAATCATTAGATAAAGGTAGAAGGGAGGTGGCTTATTGATTTTCTAGAATTTCCTTCTTCTTTAGATTGTACCAAGTTGCTTGATGGAGTAGTATGCTCCTTTTCTTGTACATCACCTATTTGTTTATGTTCCTTTAAAGGTTGTTGTAGAAAATCCCTTTGTGATGGAATGGATGGAACCTCCCACATAGTAACATTCAAGTTGGATTTTTTCACTTGCTCCACTATGTTGAATGGAAGCTAACTAGCTTTAGAAGGAACCTTTGTAATGAGGTATATTCTTGTTACTTAGACAATCTTAGGCTAATCCACCACTTGTTTAGGACTATTAATAGATTGATTTTATTTTGGAATCTCTGTTGTTCTACTTTTTGGTCTAGCACTTACAACATTTTGAGATGGTTGGGAAGATTATGGCTTCCTAACCATGGAAGATGCACCACCGTCCATTGCTCTCTCTTTTTTATCTTGTATTATAGGCTATTGCATTGGTATCTACTTGATTTACACCAAAAAAATCCTCTTGGCCCAAAATGAAAAATGAGGAGTCTTCACGTGTATGATTTTGATTACTAATAGTCATTTGGTTTGTGCAAATCTACTACTCTAAAGTAGAGGTTTCATTTTGAGCTACCAGAGTTTGCACAAACTCTCCATTTTGTCAAGAATTTTGATTATGAGCTTAGTCACAAGGGTAACACCATTCTTTCTCCTGGACTAGATTATTTTTCATTGGAACCACAACCTTAGAATTTTTAGTAGTAGCTGTTTGCATGTTTTTCATAGGCTTAGTATGATTCTTTTGATATTTTCCTTGATAAGGTGGCCTATTTTGCTGATAACCTTGATTTTGAGGTTGATAAGGCCTATTGTTTTGAGCTTGCTACCTTTTTATTGGCACTAGCTCATTATTCATACTTCAGAGCAAGGTTTACAATTCTTCTATAAATGCAACAAAAGTAGAAGGTTGGATTGTAGAAACCATTGAAAAAGGTGCCACTAGGATAGGAGCCATTGTTGGTTGTGAAGGAAGCTCTAGAAATAAATGCATTGGTGGCCTAGGAGCTATTTTTCTAGCCTGAATTACATAGTTTTTTATCCTTATGGAAACATCATATGCACCTAGAAAAGTGTTACCTCCTAGTGACTGAACCATAACAACTATGTGACTATTAAGAGCCCTCAAGAAATACAAAAAGGCATTCTCAAGGGATTAACCAAAATAGGAACCCTCTCCCATGTATTTTGGAATCTGTAATTAAAATCACTCATGAATTCATGAGGTGCTCTTTTAATTGTGGTTAGTTGTTCTATTAGGGACAAATGGTCTCTCTTTTCTTCAAAATGTTCACATAATTTCTCTCCTAACTCATACCAATTTTGAATGGAGTTATGTGATAGACCTCTATACCCCTATAATTATTTACATTTAAGGGAAGCCACTAGCAACCTAACGACCACATTTTCTTCTATTACATCATGTAGTGAGCATATGTTTTCCACATCTATGATGTGCTCTATTGGATTTGTAGATGTTTCACTAGTAAAATGGGAATACTCTTGAGGGCATTGACCTGTATATCATCTTTTTGGGCTAGAATTAAGGAGTTTCCACCAATAAAAGATACAAAAGGCTAATTTTTGGGTAAAACCATATGGAATAAATTTTTGTTTGCATGGACCATAGGTGGCATAGATAGAGCTCTCGGAGGACTTATACTTATATTTCTTCATATGGGTGACAAAGATTGTCTATTTCTTCTTCTAGAAGTAGAAAATGATAGTTGTATGTATTGGAAATTACCTCTACAAGATGACCTTGTTTCAATTCTTGGCATGAATTTGTAGGTCTGATCTTGAACCAAGAGTATTGGGTAGCACTAGTATCACCAATTTGAATATAGATTCCTTCCTTGATTGTAGAGTCACTAGGTACTTGTTTGAGAGCCTCTTCAAGGATGGAATATTGAGAGCGATACCATTCTCTCAACAATATGAAGTGAAACCCTTCTTGCATCCCACTGGGCATGCCAAAAACTATTGTCACATAAAAATGCACCCTACTGAACAAGAGTTCATTTTTCTAATGGCACAATGGAAACAACATCAAGGTGTGGTACCTTGTGTGAATGAGGTTGAATCTCTGGAGAAGTCTTACTTCCTCTTCTAAACTAAGTATAGATGTGTTGGTCTAACCCAACACATGAAATCTATTACTACCCTAATATAACAAGTCATAGAGGAAAAGGGATAGAAGAAGAACATGAAAATGAAAGGAAGGTGATAAACCAAGATAGAATATGTTTCTTCCTACTTCTAAATAACACAATACATCAATAAATTAGTAAAATGCATACTCACACACGAAGGTAAAAGGATTTTACTCGAGCATGCAAGAGACAACAATGATAACAGATGAACTTTATTAACATAAAAGCTTAGAAGAAATATTTATAATGGTAGTGATGGCACTCTCAAATTTTTCAAATTTGAAGTGTCCACTTCAAAAAAATTTCCTCTGCACTCTCAAAAGTGCACCTGAGAAATCTGCCTAATTGACCCACTTTGGAGGGTCGTAATTTGAAGCTCGTTAATTTTTGTGCAAAACCCATTAGTTTTAGTTTTGCAAAGTAGCCTCCTGTTCAAGCTTGCATTTTGCAACTAGATGAATTTTAAGTCAAAATAATTATTTCCCTCCATCCTACATGCATTCATAAACTCCCATTTTAGGTTTTAGAGCTTCATGATCTGATTAGCTATTTTTGTCAAGTCAAAACCAAAGGCAATTTGTTCAATTTTGCACCTGCATTTTTAGAAACCTATCAGAGAGGTAAATTTTGACCTTCAATATTTTGTGAAGATTGATGATTCAATCCAATCCCTCTTGCACATGTTCTCATTGTACCAAAATGATCTACTATGTGCAGTGGCAGCTCACCAGGAGTTGACTTACTATTTTTTTTCAATGAGATGATTCAGTGAGTTTTAATTTGTTCTGAACAGCTACAATTGCACAAAAGTTCAATTGAGCAACTTTGGTAGTGAAGAACTTTCACATCGGGATCTCTTTCTTGAATCTATCTATTGCACTCCATTCTTGGACCGAATTTCTATATGCTTGCAAGTTTTCAGGACTTCACAAGGTCGTTTCACTAGTTTCATAGGGCGATTCCAAAACCCACTTGGCCTATTTTGCTCATTTTTCAAATGTGCTAGAAAACAAAATTTCAACAACCTACTTTGAATTTTCACTTTGAGAGCATTCAAAAGTTGTGTCAAGTCAATCTGAGGATGAAATTTGTTTGAAAACAAAAAAAAAATTAGTCGGGCCCACATGGGGACCCGACTTGTGTCACACAACTATTGATGGTGAGGCTTGTAAACAAAAATTGGAGACAGTTTCATCATGTAAATTCTCCTCTTGTAATAAATGAAATGGATCAAATTTTCAATCTTTAATGGAATGGGAGAATGTGAAGGCTTCACAAATATTGGAGTGAGAACCTTGTAAACATAACACATATGATGTTGTTTCATGAAGCTATGAGGAAAAAGAAATTAGCTCCTTTCTATAACAATGAAATGTTCATTTTATTTAACAATCTCCATATAACAATTATTGTGGTTCTCAAGGTTATTTGGAGATAATGCATGGAGGCTAGGAAGACTGAGATAAAGTATGAGAATAAATGTTGATAGTTGAATATACACTAATATTGTGTTGGCACACACAATAAGAATCTACTACCATCATTTGAAGAGTGTTCTAATGATACACATGATGTATTATACTCTTCCTACTTGCAAGTTTGGAACCACGGCCTCAAAACCAAGTAACAGTAGAGCTTTGAGTTAAGACAGGGATGTCCATCAAAGAGCTTCACTGTGAAGTCTTAACATAGAGAAATGGTGCCTCTGTTTACACTTGAAGGGGTCGATACAATGGGAGTGGTCAAAAATACACAAAGAACAAATAACAGGGAAGCCAACATGAAGGGATCAATTTGAATAAATGCTTACATATTGCAGCCAATAAATGTAGTCTCATGGGTGCACCATAGTCATAGAGTATGCACAAAGGAATGCAATGGGAAACTATAAAGAATGCATACCAAACAATTTTCCCCCTTCAAGCCCGTACCTGGCACCTACTCATAGAATGGATTCATTGGAAGGGTCTTAGAAACTTTAAAGAAAATGCCATTAGCATATAAACTTAGCATGATTAAAAAGAAAACAAAGGTTGAGAGTAGTAGCATTATGTAACAGCAAGATGGGTGTGAGGGCAATAGCATGCACATCAGGTCACTATCAGATTCTTTTTCATGTTCCACTCTAAATTATTGTTGTAGTGGAGAGAAAAGAAGGGTACATCCTTTTAAACCAAAGACAAAGTTCCAAGTTGCAAGGTGTCTGCCTCCTACAATATTTCAACAACTAGGCCTTTATAGTTGTGATTCAAATATTGGACATCTAACCCAAACAGCTATTCCAATCATCAAGAAGGTGCATTTAACTTGTCAACCTAGGGACATGAACTTGAAATGGGTCAGCATAGTATGTGCACTAGGAACCCAAAGTAGCCATTCTCATTCTACAACTAGGAAACACACAATACTGAAAGTAAATTGTTTAGAAAGGAATAACATGAATATTAACCATCAATCAACAATTACACCAAACTAAAATGCATGACAAAAATGAAAATCTGAACAAACAAATAGGACACTGCTCTATCTACATTGGCTATAGGAATAGTCGATGCCATATTCTAAACTAATTATAGAATAGAGAGAGATACTAAACTAATACTAAACTAAAGGATGGATTACTCACCAAGTGGCCTCCTTGGATAAGTATCCTCTAAGACTAATGAAAACTCAGATGCTTGAACTCAAAACTATATCTATAAATCATGAGGACAAAAGAGTAATATATATGTAATGCTGAGAACTGAAGAATGCAAGTACAATATCAAATCATGCAACCTATAGAGAAGTAGCATCAAATATTTATTTATACTATCAACTAAATAAGGAAAGCAACTCCATGAACTGGGAGGATGCCATTTAGGGAAAATAGAGAAAGTGTAAACGTGCATGTCCAACTATAGATTTAGCACAATGGTAACACCCGAAATTGCTCAACAACATTAAATTCCACTATAAGGTGGTTACTTTTGGTTTGCATGAGGAATCTCCTATCATCAACCTCCTTTGACCTTTGAACGATTCCCTTGCTGGACATTATGGCACATTCCCAACTAGTGGTGTCTTCCTCAATTTAACATCCTCAAATTAAATCTACATGGAAATGTTAGTATGCACAATAATTGCATATCTGTAACCACTTTAAGGAACATTCATTAACCACATGAAAAATTAATATAGATAGTCCATTTAACATGTTATTTATCATTAAAGGTTTGTAGAAATAAGATTAAGCCCAACGTATATAGTTTGAGGAAAATATCATAAAAGTATCAACACTTAATGTCAAAGCCCATGATAACTCCAATAGCTAAATCACAAATTCTACCCAAAAATGAGACCATAAACTAGACTCATCACTCCCCCCAACCTAAGATCATGTTGGTCCTCCAACAGGGGAAGAGCTATTCTTTTGCTTGGTCAACACTTTGAAATTTGCAACTGACAACTATCCCACCTCAGAATGTGTTGTGCATGAATTAGGATCCCAATAGAATCCTCCCAATTTTTCCAATCTACTTCATCTCTATTTCTCTACAGTGATATCATGTTGGTAAAACTTGAAGTTTGATATAGGCCACATTAGGATGGGTGGCTGAAAAGTCAGGGGAAGCCAGAATTGCTCCTTTGTCCTTCCAATGTGAATATATCTATCAATTCTCTTAAGATTTGTTGCATAGTTCTAGATGGAATGAGGTTCAACTTGCTTGAGATCATCAGTTAATTTGTTCCATCTTTGTGAGAGGTATCTCTTCATGGTTTCCTCTTTTTCTTTTTCCTTTTCCTCATATTCACTATAAACTACTTCTATCCAAGGCATAATCATATTACCATAGCTAGGTCTAAAAATAATTATGTACCATTCCTTGAAAATATCCCTTGGATTCCTTGATTTAGCCTTGATGGACAAAGGGATGTTAGACTCCAATTTCTTATAAGCCCCATGTTGTTGTCCCCAACTAATCTCATTTTGCACCCAAGACATAAATGCCCTTAATTAGACATCCCCAACATACAATAGTAGATTTGAATCATGGTCTTGAGTTGCAACATAATTATGCAAATAAAACTTACACAGCAAATTCTTCATTTCAAGGGAAGTAATTCAATAAGCATTGAAAAATTTAGTAGGGGTCTCAATAGAAGAGTTCAAACCTGAGACAATTTTTTCCAATCTAAAAGAGAGATATTTATCCTTCAAATGTAGATCATAGACCCTTTGAGGGGTCCTACATTCCAAAATCTGTGGTACCAAGGCTGCCATATCATCCACCTTCTTCTTTAGGGTGGCAATTTTTGCATCTTTATCTTCAATTTCCTCATCCCTCTTTTGAATTTCCTTCTTCAATATGCATTTTTCCTCCTTCCATTCCTCTTCTCTTCTTTGCATCTCTTTCCATAAATGCATGGCTACCTTGTGCATTGAAAAATTGGGAGGGTTATGTATTCCTACCAACATCTTTTCTAGCACTAATGCTAACTGCAAGGATTTAGGTTGTCCCATCAATTATGGTTGCAAGGGTAGTGATTGTTCTCCCAATTTGGGTTGTTGTTGTAGGGAATCCTGCTCTTGTTCTTATTCTAGATTTTGTTGTAGGATATTTTTCTACACGACCTCTTGCTACAAGAAATCTTGATTTTCCTCATACTCCTAATTTTTCACTTGTTCTGCAATATTGGCAAGATCATCCAATATTATGTTTGTTGTTGTCTTAAATATATCTTCCTCCTCAGAATTATCTTGTCTCATTGGAGTTTCTATGTCGTCTGGTGATACTTCTCTAGACTTAGGGCTTTCTTGTGGAGGCATACCAAAGGTTGGTCTGGCTAGTATTGCTTTCCTAGGAGGGCTCTCATGTTTTTCTTCTACTAGAGGATGAATAGTGTCAGCCTTTCTCTTCTTAGAGCTTGGCACCTCTTTTTCTGTCAGCTTCCTTTTTGCATTTCCATTTCTTGTTTCTACCTCTCTCCTTTGTACCCTAGTTCTCATTAAAATTCCAAGTGGAACATCATCATTAGATTCATGGGAATAATTTTCTTTGTCTAAGTGCTTTGTCCCAAAAGAGCTAATTTCTATGTTTTATTCTATTGTAGGAGGGTTTACACTAGGGTCTGTACCAAAGGTTGAAGCACCAAGAGTGGCTTTATCCATGATAAATCTCCTACTAGACCTATGGGGTTGAGGTAAAATTGTAGGTTGCAAGTGCTCAGGTCTAATTTGATCATTTTTTTTTAATTCTTCCCAAGTCATTCCAAATACATCATGTAGAGACTTCTCAACTAGAAATTTAATCAGAAAATGGTGGGAAATAGAATTTTCCCTACCTTTTTGAGTCTTGGCCTCCATGATTGAGAGAAGATTTTACAACATCTTGGAAACATTCATCCTCCTTTCGTGCCTCATATGATTCAAAAGCTTGAAGTGCACAAAGTGTAAATTTGATTGGCGACCTTCAAAAGTGATGTATTTTATGGCATAAATAGCTATATGCTTCCATGGCTCAGGTAGAGACATTCTCTTTGCACCCTATTTATCTATGCTCAATGGAGGGTCGTTCAGCTCTGTAAATTCAGCCCTAGCTAATCTGGCATCTCTAGAAGTAGGGTGATTTTCACCATCAATAGGTAACCCTGTGACTTCTGCAATTCTTCCTTCAGTTGCTATGACCTCTAGCCCTTTCACTGTGGCCTTCCCTTCAGACAATTTTTGGGTGAACTCAAGTGCAATGCCTTCATCAAAATCATTGAGCTTTAGGAAGTAGTCTATCCACCCGCAATTTCTAAACTCAACTAGGCAAGCTGCATCCTACAATAATACATCATGCACTATGGGTTCATTTCAAATTAACCCACTTCCCATTGTCTTCAATCAAACAAACACTCTGTAGTTTCCTTCCTACAATTCCATCTAAAAATCACAATCACCTTCTTGCAACACTTGCTAACTTTCCAATGCCAATGTTGACTGTATTTTCCTTTTTCTAACTTTCCTTTTTGTTTGCAACGCAATTGAGGTATGACAAGGTCAATAATGGAAAGGAAAGATTAATAAAGTAAAGCTATAATGGAGAGAAATGGTGGCAGTAGTTGGTGTCACCTTACACATGTAAGTCTTCCTCTCATTCAGATTTCAAAATGACTCAATTTAAATTTTTCTGATGTAGACTAGAATGGACTGACACGTGGGAAAAATATTCACATATTTTTCCTTCCCCCCAACCTAATTTGGACATGTGTCCACACATGTGGAATAATGATTTGATAGGGTAGGGAATATTGGCATGCTATGGAAAATGTCCATACTAACATACAACAATTAAATTAATGCACTTAAATACAATTAAGATATAGCAATTAATGCAAAAATACCTAAATGTGTGGAGGATTCGTTACAAAGATTGTGGAGAAAGTATTGCTCTCCTTTTAAAGAAATAAGTTGAGCAATTAGTGAAGATGAGGTGGAATGAGGTGGAATGAAGTGATGGAAGAGAGAGAAAAGTGGAAATAGATGGGTGGATGGGTGGATGGGTAAATAAATAGACTCCCATAGAAGTGGAAGTCTTTATTATGACAAGTGTGTACCTTAATTAGCTAGAAGGAGGGACACTAGGTCCACTTCCTTTGGTTGTAGGAAGCCCGAGTGTTATATTTTGAGTGAATTGTTGTAGGAACTCCTCCTTAGAAGTTGGCTTGTGATATAGTCTAAGGTGATGACCATTGAAAAACAACTTAAAGCTGACTGGGTCAATAGTAATGAGATGTACAACACGATTAGGGAAGACTTCAATAACCTCATATGGTCCTAGCCACCTTGTCTACAATTTTCTTGCATTGTCTTAATATCTTGAATCATAGAGCAGGGCCCAATCTCCTAGTTGGAATTTCTTGTCTTTGATGAATTTTTCATGCCACTTGATTCTTTTATTTTGTACTACCTCTGTGTGATGTAGGACTACTCTTCTCATCTCATCCAAATAATTAGTTGCATGATTCTTTCTCTATGTTCCTCAGAGATATCCATCCCCAAATCAACTGCAATCCTAAGTGTCTTATGTTCAAATTCAATGGGCATAATGTATGTCTTTCCATACAACAAATGAAATGGAGTGAAGCCTTTAGTTGTTTTATAGGTAGTTCTGTAGGCCCAAACAACTTCTTTTAATCCATTTTCTAAATCCTTTTTGTCGATAGCTACTATCTTGATCAAAATAGCTTCAATTTCTATGTTGGTTACTTCAACTTGGCCATTAGCCTAAGGGTGATAAGGAATACAATTTTTGTGCCTTATGTTGTACTCATTAACTAGTGTTGCAACAAGGGTTGATGTGAATTGAGCCCCTTGATTAGTCACTATCTCTCGTGGAACTCCATACCTTGTGAAAATCTCCTCAAAGAAATTTTGTAACTTTTTTATCTCTTGCATGATTCATGGCCTTAACTTTGACCCACTTTGTTACATAATTAGTGCATACCAATATATAAGACTTACCATTTGATGGAGGGTTAATAGGTCCTACAAAATCCAATCCCCACTTGTCAAAGGGAGTGATTACTACCTAAGGATAATTTGGCATCTCATAAAATTTGGTTGGTTTACCCATTCTTTGGCATCTGTCACATTTTCTTGTATACCTTCCTACATCCTTGTGGAGTGTTGGTCAGTAATATCTTATGTTCAAAATATTCATTGTTGTCCTCTTGGATAAAAAATGTCCTCCACATTATTCATTGTGGCATGCATACAAAATTTCATATGTCTCATCTTCTCTCACACATCTCATCATCACATGGTCGGGTCTAGTATAAAATAAACATCCAACAATCCTTGAGAAAGAAAAATATTTTTCAATGAGTGCCCTTCTTTCTTTTGGGGAGAAATGAGGTGAAACTCTACCTGTGACTAGATAGTTGGCTATGTTAGCATACCAAGGTGTTTGTACATTGATAGAGAATAGATACTCACCAAGAAAAGAGTCATCTATGGCTTGATTGTCCCCTGATGTAGTCGGCCTTGAAAGAAAATCTACAACAACATTGACCTTTCTTGGTTTATCCACAATGGTTATGTCAAACTCTTGCATCAAAAATAACCATCTTGCTAGTCTAAATGTGATCAAAGGCTTATTCATGAGATACCTAATGGTTGCATGATTAGTGTGAACAAATATTTGGTAACCTATTATGTAATGCCTGAATTATCTCAGGGCATAAATCACTGCCAGCATTTCCTTTTCTGTCACTGTATAATTAAATTTAGCTCCTTGCAAATTTTTACTAACAAAATAAATGGAATTTTCAATAGCCCCTTCTTTCTATCCTAAGATTGCTCCTATGGCATAATTTGATGCATTAGTATGGATGTGGAAAGGAATCTCCCAATTAGGTCCTTTGAGTACAAGAGCATGAGTCAAAGCTACCTTCAAGTTAGAAAATGCCTTGTCACAAGCTTCAGTCCACTAGAATTCATCATATTTAGTGAGAATAGTATACAACATTGTTGCTATCTTGCTAAAATCCTTGATGAAATGCCTATAATATCCTACATGGCCCAAGAAAATTCTAACATCCTTATGTTTTGCAGGTGTGGGCAGATTTTTGATTACCTCAATCTTTGGAGGATCTACTTGAATTCCTTTGTGAGAGATGTAGTGGCCAAGAACTACACTTTCCTACATCATGAATCACTTTTCACTATTTAAGGAAAATTTTTGGTCTTCACATCTCTATAGGACTCTCTTGATATTTTCCAATGATTAAAATCAACACCATAAGTGGTAAAGTCATCCATGTAAATTTTCATGAAATCATGAGAAATGTCTAAAAATATGCTAATGACTGCCCTCTGAAAAGTTGCTGGTGCATTGCATAAGCCAAATGGGAGTACCGAGTAGGCATAGGTCCCCCTGGATAGGTAAATTTGGTCTTCTCCTAGTCCTCTATTGCAATTTGGATCTAATTTAGCTACTAAATCCATCTAGAAAAGAAAATTATTGCTTTCCTATAAGTGTGTCCAATACTTGATCTATGAAGGGTAAGGGAAAATAGTCCTTCTTGGTGGCAGCATTAAGTTCCCTATAATCAACACAAAATTTCCATTTCCCTTCTTTCTTGGACACAATCACTAATGGAGACACCAACTAGCTATCTGAAATGGGGTAGATAAATCATGCATCTAGCAATTTCTATATTTCCCCTTTTATAATTTCTCTTAGTGTAGGGTTAATTCTTCTTTGTGGCTGCCACACTGGGGTGCAATCATCTTTGATGTAAATTATTTGTGTGCAAATTTTAGGGACCAATCCCTTTATATCATGATAATCCCATGCAAATGCATGTTGGTGGGTCCTTAATAAGTTTTCCAATAATAATTGTTGTTCTTCACTTAGTTTGTTAACATTCAAATATCTTCCCTCTAACACTTGTACTTGTGTAGTCAACTCTATCATGGTTGCTTCATTAACACATGGTACCTTTAGTTCATATGGAAGCAATGTATGGGTCATACCTGTTGTTGTAGGAAGTTTTTCTGCAAGAATAGTGGCTGCAAGAACATTGGTTGTAGGAAGAATTGCTGCAAGAACAAAGGCTACAGGAAGAGTAGGTAGAAGTGCCTTCACTAGATAAACATAATGAGAAGATGATGCTTCTCCCACTTCATAATGATTTTGAATGATGTTATCCAATAGTTCATACTCATCTTGAAGCTACATGAAAGAGCTTCTACCTAACATCATAAGTTGATCCATAGAATTAACTTCCTCAGCCTCTTCACCAACATGTGGCCATACGGGATTATCCTCATCATGAGATAGCTGAGCAAGAGGATAAAGAAAAAACTTTTTAGTGCTCCTCCCATTTGAAATAGTCATATCACCTAACTAAAATCCAATATATGCATCTACAGTTGCTAACCATGGCCTTCCAAAAATAATGGGATACTCGCATAGTGTAGCCTTAGGAGAAAGAATCATGAAGTTTGTTGGGTAATCCCCGAGTCTAAAACAACTATAAGATCCTCCACTATACCATCAGGCTTAATAGTAGAATTATCAACAAGCTACAAGATAGTAGGAGTAGATCTCATGCTTGCAATGTTTAGTTGTTGTAGGATGTCTTTAGTCATTACATTTATTTCTGCCCATAAATCAATCAGAGAATTCTTAATTTGGATTTCGTTTATAAAAACTACAACCACAGGACTACCTAGGTCATTGTGCTTGGGATAGTCACTTTTCCAAGCATGATGTCATCTAGTTGTCCCACCACATGAACTGTAGTTGGGTCTTTCTTTTTCCTACCTGGCTTCTTAAGGCATGATTCCTTAATTTCCTTGTCATATATGGGGACATCCTTTATGGCTTGGAATAGAGGGATTTGGAAACACATATATGCTTCACCTGATCCAATATATCAAAGGTTGTGTCCTCATTTTCTTCCTTCTTCTTGGAAACTTTCAATCTTTGAGGAAATGTTGGTTCTTGTTCAATCTACTTGACTTGGACTAGTTTAGGATTTTTAGGTGCACTTGGTTGAATGAGATCATTCAAAGGTTCCTCCTCCTCTTCCACATGAAGCTCGGTGATAATGGGATTGGGGATTGGAAGGGGTTGGTACAGTAGTTCTGAACACAAGTGGATGTCACTTACACTCACAACATATGTAGAAAATTGATTTGAATCAGTAGAGTATGCAAGTTGTTGTTGTGGTTTCTTATTTGGATTGGGTGCAAGCTAAGTTGGTAGTTGAGTAGTTTTACATGCATTTGAGCTTGAATTAGATGGTGGAGGCATTATAGCAGGTTGTTGGGGCTGAGAAGGTGGCTACATGTAACTGGTTGTTTGGGTTGGTCATTATTGTCCTCCCGTCCATTGATTTGTTCGTTGCCAATTTCCTAGAGGTGGTTACTAATGCCCTTGAAATTGCTTCCAATTCCCTTGAGGCTACTGCCATTGGGGTGGAGAATTTTGATGATTAGGACAAGCGTTTGGAGGGTTACTCCAATGCTATGGTGGATATCCCCCATAGTTGGATGGGGGTGCTATCACAATAGTGGTTTACAATTCCTGAGAGGAACGAATTTTAGCTGAAATCACATATTTTTAGAAAATATAATGATTTAAGCCTTAGAAATGTCCATTTTAAGGATTCCAATTGAAGAGGGTTTGATCAAATCACCTTATATCAAACCCCCTTGGATAGAACCTCGCTAGTTTTAAACCATACCTATAAATGTGTCTCCTTTACACCTATCAAAATGTTGATAAAAAATCACTTTTGATTTAGCTTTTGGGGGATCAAATGAATTCATTTAAAATTTATTTCAAATGATTATGGTATTCCTCGAACAAGCTATCTAATGAATATAATTTTAATATGTTTTGGTTTTGTTATGTATTTGTTTTTTAAGTTTTATTAAACATAGGTTTTTCATCAAAAATGAATTTCTTTGTTCTTCACATGTGGAAAAATAGAAGATTATCAAAAAAAATTGAAAAATATGAGTGCACCAGATATTTAAGTCCTTGATCCAACAAAAAAAATAAAATAAAATTTTGACATATACAAAAAAAGTTACGCATTATATGGCCGCATTGTGTTTGAATTGTAATTCAATTGACTTTGAAACTTGATTAAGGAAAAAATATTCAATAAAAAACTATCTAACCAAGTGGAAGCACTAAATATCAGAGTTACAAATCTAAATTTGAAAGAATTAGAATTTTATCCTTCATGGAAAAAAAGTTATGCATTATACGGTGTGCATCACTTTTTAAAAATGTTATTTTTTGAAAAAAAACAATTTTCATGGGAAATGGAAAAAAAAGTGCAATTTGATCCCAGAAATTCTGAAAAAAATATTTTTAGAATCTACAAACAAAATTTTATGAGACTCTAGTTTGCACCATCTTCAAATTCCTCACGGTTTAGCCGCTATAGGTGCCTGAATGTGAAGATTTAGTTAAAATAATAATTTCAGTGTCGAGTTTGGCCAAAAATTATAAACCACTATTATGGGATCACCCATGGATATGGGGGTTGTCATTGGTTGCAGATGAATAGGAATTGAAATATCACACAACATAAGAGAGTGGTTCTAGTGGCATACCTTTTCTTGGAGCCCAAGGCATTCTTTGTGTAACATAGTAGACTTGGTCTTCTTCAATCTAAATTGGCTTGAACTCGGGTGTAATCTGCCTTCCTTCAATATTGGCTACCATCTTGCATTTGCATTCCTTCTTCTTTTGTTTGCAATGGGGGAAATGCTCTGTCAACATTTCCTCTGCCTCCTCTTGCTTTTTCTTGGCTTGAAGTGTATCTATTTGAGTAGCTAGATTGTTTATAATGTCTTTCTTGAAGTCTACCAGCAAATGAGTAATCTCCATTCTTGAAACTCCATCGGTATTTGACTTACCCATGGAAGATTGGTAAGCTCTCAATTTATTTGAAGCTTCCATAGAGTAGTTCTGACATATTTTTTTGATATCTTCCCAAGGAACTTGGGAGATATCTCCTCCTCCCATTAGGTCCAAGGCATCAGTGCAACTGTCATTGATTCCTCTCAGGAAAATAAACTTTTGTGAGTCTTCATTGATTGTATTATATGGATATTTTTGTAGGAAAACTAGAAACCTTGCAATATAATCCTCCAAGCTCTCATCTTCCTTTTGTTGCATCCTAAAAATGTCACCTCCTCTTATGTCACTACCCCTACAATACTCCTTGTATTTATCAAGGAATTTTTTCTTCATGTCTTCCCAAGTTTCCACAGTATCTCTTCCTAGGCTCATGAACCATCTTAATGCAACTTCTTTTAGAGTGGTAGGAAATAGCTTAAGCCTATGGGCATTGGTGGTATAATCATAACTCTTGCAGACTATGTCAAACTTGAACAAAAAGCTATCAAGATCTTCTATGACAAGTCCACAAAACTTGGGGAGTGTTGAAGCAGGGATGTTTTTGATAGTTTCAACTTCATTCTGATGGTCAATGGGGAAAAGAAAAGCTAGTTGGTTAGGTTTTCTCCTATTTGCATCACCCATGCCTACTTGATGTAGTTCCAAAGAAAAGGGATTTTCAAACTGATTTTGGTCTTCAGAGAAAACGTTAGATCTAGTCAGATCAAGAAATGCATTAGCAAAGGGGTGTGGATCTTCTTCTTCATCTCTTGGCAGGTTTTGATATTCAAATAGCTATAATAGATTAGGATTGTTAGGAAGGAATCTCCCATAAGCATCCCTTCTCCTTCCTCTATGCATACAGTTTCAACTCACTATCAGCTAGCTCACATAAAGAATTGGTAAAGAATAAAGGGGGTCATTACTTCCTAAATGAGGGTATCCTAGGAATAACTTCTAGAAACACTATAGCAACAAAAACTACCAATGACTCCAAAGAACTCCCTCGTTTGACACCATTCTCGACAACAGTGCCAAAATTGTCCACCTCCTACAATGATTCAACAACTAGGCCTTTACAACCATGATTCAAAGATTACAGATCTAACCTAAATGGCTATTTCAATCATCAAGAAGGTGCATTTAACTTGTCAACCTAGGGACATGAACTTGAAATGGGTCATCATAGTATGTGCACTAGGAACCCAAAGTAGCCATTCTCATTCTATAGCTAGGAAAACACAATGTTGAAAGTAAATTACTTAGAAAGGAATAAAAGGAATGCTAACCATCAATCAACAATTACACCAAACTTAAATGCATGATAGAAATGAAAATATGAGCAAACAAACATGACACTACTCTATCTACTTTGGCTATAGGAGCAGTCACATAATGGAATTCTAGTGGCTGCAAGAATAGTTGGTGCTAGATTCTTAACTAATTACTAAACAAAGAGTGATACTAAACTAAAGGATGGATTACACACCAAGTGGCCCCCCTTGGATAAGTATCCTCTAAGAATACTGAAAACTCAGATGCTCAAACTTAGAACTTTATTTTATTCACTATAAATCATGAGTACAAATGAGTAATATATTTGTGCTGTTGAGAACTGAAGAATGCAAGTACAATATCAAATCATGCAACCTCTAGACAAGGAGCATTATATCTTTATTTATACTATCAAATAATCAAGGCAATCAACTCCACGAACTAGGAGGATGCCATTTAGGGAAAATAGAGAAATTGGGGCAGCAGTTATGCTTACATGGAATTCGGTTAGACGTGCATGTCCAACCACAGATTTGGCATAGTAGTAATGCGCACAACTACTCAATAGCAGTAAAGTCCACTATAAGGTGGTTACATTCAATTTGCATGAGGAATCTCTTGTCGTCGACTTCATTTGAACTTTGAACAGTTCCCTTGTTGGATGTTATGGTGCATGCCCGGCTAGCGGTGTCTTCCTCAATTTAGCATCCTCAAATTAAATCTACATGGTAATGTTAGTACACACAATAATTGCATATCTATAACCACCTTAAGGAACATTCATTAACTACATGCAAAATTAACATAGACAGTCCATTTAGCATGCCATTTATCATTAAAGGTTTGCAGAAATAAGATTAATCCCAATGTCTATAGTTTGAGGAAAATATCATAAAAGTATCAACACTTATGTCAAAGTCCATGATAACTCCAACAACTAAATCACAAATTATACCCAAAAATGAGACCATAAACTAGACTCATCATAGGGCAAGGCAATGTTTTCTCTGAAGGGGATGCCATGAAAGTAGCAAATAATGAATTTGTTAAAATGCTTCAAATTTTTTTGAGTAAATGCAACCAGCAATGTTAGCGACTTTGCCTTGTTCTTTCATGGTATCCCATAGCAAAACAAAATGAGGAGGCACCATATTTGTTGCATCATATACATGAAATATTCCAAAATGGACTATTGACAAATTTTAAAAATATTTAAGCAAATACCACTGGAGGCCAAACTATCATCCCTCCAGCTCGTGCCAAAAGAAGGTAAAGGGATGCATCAAGCAACAAGGAAAAAAGGAGCTCGACTAAGGGGCGCTACCAATAATGAAATGGGATGCCTTTGCTGTAGTGATATGCACAATATGGATTGGTTGAAAATACTTTAGAAACTCTCTAGCAAATGCAACTCGCAGACCTCTCAACTACTCAGAGCAATGCATATGAAGTAGAATGAAGGCATCTATTATACTCATTATGGGCTCATCTGATTTAGCAAAGAAAGCATGAAATGTGTGCGCTAGAGATGAATAAGCCAGAAACTACAGGAAAAATGGATTAAGATTGTTTGAAAACCAAAACCTATGGGCATGTTCAATACCAATATCAAGAGCTGCTTGGTTTGATATTGAAAATTTCCAAGATATGGGTCAACCTTCATGCCAATTGAGGGGTCAATGTGAAAATATGTGAGGGTAGGAATGAACTATTGCAAGTGAATGTAGAGAATGGATACCATTGCAAGCCTGTGTTGCAAAGCACAAGCAAATGAAAAAGGGATTAGGGCAAACAAAGGAGGTAGAGGAGAATCAATAGTAGACAAAGCACTGCAAAATATAGCCAAATCACAACCACTCCCCACCAGCTCGCAAGAAGAAGTTTCTCACAAAATAACACTGTAGGATGGGTGAGATGGAACCACGTGGAATGTGGGCTGAGGCATGATTAAGTGCATAGGTGAAATTTTCAAAGGGGCCAATGGTTTAAATTTTTCATTTTGCTTTTTACAAAAGAAAAACTTTTAAAATGTTAAAATTTCCCTGTGATAAAAGTTTTAGGAGTTTTAAATGGGGCCAACATAAGATTTTAAATGCCCTTATATTTTAAGAAAATGGAGATTTAAAAGATAAAGGGATCCATAAATTTGAAATGTTGAAATATTTTCACTGCACAGGTAAATTTGTGTGCAACATTGAAATGGCTCTTCTATGAAGCAAAGATATTTTATTCACTAGAGAATAAAAAAATGCAAGATTTTAAATGCACATGAAAGTGCATGGGAGGCTCTTTGTGAAATATTAAAGTTAGAAAAATTTAATATTTGGAGGAGAAAATATGAAGTGCAGGTCTAGCAAAAAAAGTAGAAATAATTTTTTTCATGGGAAGAGATGTTTTCACCCTACAGAGGAAAAATGGAGAGAGTCATCACAGGAAGATTTTTTGTTTTAGAAAAAAGGTGAATTTTTTATTGCAAATTGGAGGAAAAATTTCTTGTTGGAAAGGGAAGAAAGATGAGAGAAGCTTTTCCACACTAAAGAAGGGATATGCCAAGTGGCATCATCTGATGTATTTTCTTGCCTCTTCTATTTCCTTTTATTCTCATTCTCTTCTCATTGTATGGGGTTCCAATTTTTGAAAGCTCAGCAAGACAAGTAAAAGCTCTGGGTAGAATTGTAAAGCTAGGATGAATTGTAATTAAGTCATTAATCTGAGATGTTTTTTTTTTAATTATGCCTTCATGTTTATATTTTACCTGATAATTGTCTTCATAGCTAAAATGTAATGCTCTTTTGAATTCAATTATCAGAGATTAGTCAAGTTTTTTCATGCATAATTGTTGCATTGGAGTTACAATTGCTATTTCCTTTTATTCATTGAATGATGTAATTTATTTAATGAATGACAAATGCATTTATTATTGCCTATTATTCAAGGGATAGTGTAATTGCTTCAACAAATGTGATAGGAGTGTTGTGTTTCAGGTGGGTTTCTAAAGAATGATTACCAAATAAAGCTTCAGTGATCTTTTTGTCAAAATATGATAACAATTGCAAAGATCTTCAAAAAATGTTTAACACTATAGGATGAAGTGTTGGTTATATGATTCCATAGCCCTCTTCTTGGCACTGGTCAATTTTCATGCATCTGTTGTTTTCAGTTTGGTCCCAAATTCTTAAAATTAAAAACCATTTCAATTTTGTACTATGATTTATGTGTGTCATGTTCTCCATGTTTGATGAAATTCATTCAATTTCATAGCCAATATTGAGTGATATATTATGTTTCTTAGCATAATTTTGTGAGAACATTATTTGTTATGCAATATCATATTAATTGTGTGTCTAGATCTTTAGATGTTGCTAAAGGGTCATCCCCTAGGTCCTCCAGAGCCTGAAGTGCAGGGGAAATGTGTGTTAATCCCATTTCCTGTCAGTTGGCCAAATCCACCTTTGAATCTAAACATAAGAAAGTGGCTAGTATTTAGGATTCATTTGATCTATTGATGTGGAGAACCTACAAAATTGCGACTCTACTAGGGACAATTCTCATTCTCCAAACATAGATCTTTTAGAAGAAAAGTCATATTATTTGCATAGAGTCAATTATTTGGCATTCTAAATTTAGTTCAAATATTAAAGGAATTCAAACTTGGCGAAAGAATTTGTTGCACTAAACCTGAAGATTTCATGATTTGTGGTGCTCTATTGGTGAAAGGAACTCGAAAAGAATTTTTTCTATGAAAGAACTTCATACTGCTTGAAGTTCAGCCCTCTAAGAAGAGAGGTGGTGACTCTATTAGAAGAACCTATTAAAGAGGTGAATACAGTTCCAGATTTATAATATTTCCAATCAGAAAGAAGAATTTGCAGTAGTTGCAACATTTCCAGGTATTCTTCACTTTTTGTTTTCAAGAATTTGTGTATGAAAACCATATTTGAACATCTTAGGATAAAACTTTGATTCCCTATTAAGTGATTAGAACTAAGAAAGGGAAAGTACAATAGAATTAAGATTGCATACTTCTAAATTGAAATTTGTAGCCTATGTATTATATTGAAGAAGTGTGTTTGTTTTAAATTTTCCCAGTAAATAGATCTTAGGCTTAGATGCATTTGAATTATGTAGTGTAATATTATTAGATCATGATGAAAGATAGAAATAGGGAAATGAATAATCAACTCTAGAGTTGATATGTGAAATTTGAAAGAGGCATGTCAAAATGCTTCAATATATGTATCCTGGTACGGTTCCTAGTGCAACCATGGTTTGTGATTAGTCCCAACCAGATTTTCAAAGAATTTTTAGCACTGGAAGGTATAGAGCCATAAATTTTAGAGGCATTAGTGGTTACCCAAATGGCATTCCAACTAAATTCATAAATAAGTTACCAATATTCATTGGTGAGAAGTCTGAATCAACAAATAATTATCTACAATAATTTAGTAATATGATGGATGATTACAAGATTGATTACAAGGATGTGATCATGAGACTATTTGTTTAGTCCTTAAGAGGAGATGCAAGGGATTGGTTCTCCTATCTACTTGCTTCCTCCATTCATTCATGGGAAGAGTTTAAGGAAGTGTTCATGGAGCAATTTGGAGAAAGGATTGATCTAGTTTTGATAGGAAAAAGTTCATGAACATGGAGAAAGGAAAAGATGAGTTAGTCCCATCTTTTAATCTCAAATTTTCAAAGATAATAAGAGAGATCCCAAAGAGTATAAGACCAAATGATGTTGAATTTTTTTTCATGTACTTAGGAGAATTTGGGAAAAAAGATGAGTTATCTATTGAGTCATAAAGAGCCTACAACCCTGTACCAAGCATATCAAATGGCCATAGACATTGAGAACAATTTGAGATATTCAATGATGAAAGGACATAGAGTTGTGAGTGTTGGTCATCCTAGTACACCTCATGTAGATAGAAGTCATGGATCAGATAATAGAAGTGCTTGTCAAGATGCTAATTCTACTACTTTGATTTCTCTATCATCACAATCTGTAGATCATAATGAGATCCATGCTAAATGTCACAAAAATTTGAGCAATGTTGATCAAACATTTGTTGTCCAAAGATTGTCTAAAATGAAGAGACACAAAGTAGAATCAACACATGAGTTGTTCTCAAGGTTTTTTGGATGCCTTGTGGAAATTCCCCATAAATTTTAGACCTAAGGATTCAGTGTGCATTGATATGTTTCGTGAAATCTATGAGTCTGGGCTGAGTACTTTGCCAAAGGGGTTGAAGCCTCACAGTTTGGATTAGGTACTTGATTCGATAAAGGTTATTGAGGGAGCCTGACTTACTTATACACAAAATGTGGTGTCTCAAAATAAAAATAGTAGTTGTCTTATTGAAGAACATTAGGACATGATACAAAAGAAAGAAAATAGTGTATCAGAAAATGAAAATATGTGTTGTATGATTGAGGATGTTGACTATAATCAACTCACAATCAACACATGTGCAGATCCTTGTAGGAGTGATGAAGATGAAGATACATGGTATGATGAGAAAATAGATATACATGAAAAAATTTCTTGCAATATCTTGTGTGATGAAGAAGTAAAAGAGATACAAGATGTTATTCCATGTCAAGTTTTGGTCAGTAAAGACAATGCAATTGTTGCTGATATCTCATCACAAATCAATGATAAAGACATTGAAGATAGAAGTTCAAGCACTCACTTCAAAGAATCTAAGCATGATGTATGTGGTGATGAGTTCTCTTGTGATGAGGAGTATGATGACAACCAACCTAATTATTCTTGTGATGATCATGAATGTTCCTACAGAGATGAATTGGAGGCACTCTCTTCACCTAAGGGATGTAATGATATGAATATTGATGAAGTCACTTGCCTCCAAGTGAATGACCGAATCCCATTTGATGAAAACTTAGAATGTAATTTAGGTTTGACATCAATGGAGCATGTCAATTTAGTGAATGATGAAGAATTTGAAGATAAACATATGTGTGTTCAATTTGTTGATCATGAACATAGAGCTGGAAATAATGAGGATGTTGACGAATGTATTTATGTATTTGTTGTTGATGACTATTTATATGAAGCAAAGATGGAAATGTCATCTGCACATGAGAAATATGATGATGTACACACTAATGAAGGAAGGAATGCAATTTTGAATGATCAAGTTATGCATTGTGATAAACACATGGATCTAGGATCAACATTATCATCCATTGATAATATGAAAAAACTTGATGGACTTTTAGATTGTGTTGACATTGCAAAACATTTTGATTTGTGTTGAGTAGCCATATGATGCAAATGATAATGGATATGAGATTAGTTAGTATGAGATTGAATATGGGTCTTTATTTGATGATCTCTCTTGTCTTCATGGTATGCAAGTGGACATGTTTGTTTTAAATGAGGAATGCATTAGTGTGAAAGAGAAGGAAGGTTCTAGCTCTATTGTTGATGAACAATTTTTAGATAATAGTGAATCTCTGGCACATAGGTCAATGTGTCTATCAGTTGATAGTGCACATGATAGTCTCTTTGTTGACCCTATTAATTGTGAAAATGATAGCATTCAAAATGATTCAGACACTGAACATGTTATGAAGAATCAATGTGAGACTCTTAGATCAAGCTTAAATGTTGAATTAGATAAATCTTTAGTTGAAACTTTTCATATGGGATTGCATAGTGATCTCAAGAATGAAATTGATATCATCTGTGAACCTAAGATAGAAAACACTACCTATGCATTAGATGCTGGAATTTTTGTCGAATGTTATGATTTCAATGAAGATGAAAGTACTTTTAGTGTTGATAAATCTTATTTTCGAAATATTGAAACACATGAAAATGTGTTTGGGTTGTGGTGTTTGGATGATGACAAACCAACTTGTGGTGCAATTCAGTTGAAGGAGTCACATATGTGTGAGCAATTTTTCTCAATGCACAAGAGGATTGCATTTTTTTTTTCAGCCCTAATATCTCCTTCGAGCATGATCATTATGAGGGGGTTGGTCAATGTGATAAGAATATGTTTTCATGTGGTATTGATTCCTATCCTCAAATGTTGCCACTTGATAAAAAATCAGAAAATGAAGAGATGGATAGTAATGTGGCATATATGATTTGGTTTCCGTGTGACAGTGGAGTCAAACAAGGAGTGTGTTTCCACTAGTATGATGGTAGCCTGATACTTGTGTTTGCAGAAGTGTAGTCACTCCTATTGTTTTGGTTTGCAGAGGAAAGCATGAGTTGAGGGAGGCTACTTATTTTATCATATTGGTGTTTGAAAGAGGTAAATATTGATCTCCCCTTTTCATTTGGTGACCCAAGGTCACTGAGTGAAGTTGAAAAAGAAGGTTGAATAAATGAGTAGTTTGTGAGCACTTGATGGACTTGGTATTTGGTCTACTCCCCAGAAATCTAGAATCCTACTATGCCCATAGGGGGCATACATCCCCAATCAGATCCACTGATGGAACTCTCAAATTTTGTAAATTTGAAGTGCTCTTTTCAAACAAATTGACTCTGCACTCTCAAAAGTGCACCTAAGAAATTTTCCTAAGTGACCCGATTTGGAGGGTTGTAATTTGAAGCCTGTTGATTTTCATGAAAAAACCATTGGTGGACCCACTCATGTGACCTATGTGATTATGCATGTCAATTTTTCAGCTTCCCACAATAAGTTTTGTTAGGGTTTTGAAAAGAAAAGCTAGAGGGTTTTGGGACAATTTTGTTGTTTGCAGACTTTCAATTTTGCAAAATATCCTCCTGTTCAAGCTTGCATTTTGCAATTGGATAACTTTCAAGTCAAAACGATTATTTCTCTCCATTCTCCATGCATTCATGAACTCCCATGTCAAGTTTTAGAGCTTCACAATTTGATTTTCTATTTTTTCTAGGTCAAAACTAAATGCAATTTGTTCAGTTTTGTACCTACATTTTTTAGAAACCTTTTAGAGAGGTCAAATTTTTCCTTCATTAATTTGTGAATATTGGTGATTCAAGCCAAGCCCTCTTGCACATGTTCTCACTATACCAAAATTATCTACTATGTCCAACAACGGCTCGCTAGGAGTAGATTTAGTATTTTTTTCAATGAGATGATTCAGTGAGTTTTAATTTGTTCTGAATAGCTGCAATTGCATAAAAATTCAACTAAGCAACTTTGACAATGAATAACTATGACATCAGGATCTCTTTCTCTAATCCATCTATTGCACTCCATTCTTGGACTGAATTTTTGCATGCCTACAAGCTTTCATGACATCACAAGGTCATTTGACTAGTTTCCTAGGACAATTCCATAGCCCACTTGGCTTGTTCTGCTCATTTTTCAAATGTGCCACAAAACAAATTTCAATGGCAACCTAGTTTGAATTTTCACTCTGGGAGCATTTACAAGTTGTGTCAAGTCAATTTGAGCATGAAATTAGTCTGAAAAAAATAAAAATTAGTCAGGTCCACATGGGGACCTGACTTGTGTCACACAACTATTGCTGGTGATGCCTATAAATAGAATTTCGAGATAATTTCATCATGTAAATTATCCTCTTGTAACAAATGAAATGGATCAAATTTTCAATCTTTAATGGAATGGGAGAATGTGAAGGCTTGATAGATATTGTAGTGAGAACCTTGGAAACATAACACATATGATGTTGTTTCATGAAGCTATGGGGAAAAAGAAATTAGCTCCTTGCTATGGCAATGAAATGTTCATTTTATTTAACAATCTCCATATAACAATTATTGTGGTTGTCAAGGCTATTTGGAGATGTAACTGAGGGTTATTTTTAGGTTTGATTAGATGTTAGCAAATCAATATAAATTAAGAAACCCAAAGCGATTACAAAACACAATGGAAGTTAAAACAAAGAATGATTATACCTGTTAATCGTTGATACCTCCATGATTCATTTTTGTAACACCTTCTAGCTTGTTGGTTGACGTTTTGCCCTCAGATTTGTCATGCAGGCAATCTGAAAATGCTAGTCTAAGTCCTACACCAAGCTTTGAAGGATTTGAGAAAATGTTTATGCCTATGACTGATTGAAAATGTCTAAAATGTCTATGTCTAAATATCTCAAAACTAAATGAAATATGACATTAAATGCAACAATCTAAGTATGCTAGTGCTTCAGCATGTCTATGTGTAATATGTTTGTGTAATCAAAAAATGAGAGGAAAATAGCATTTTATAGAAAATGTGATTTTGAATGGACGGATGAGATTGACTTCTAACCAAGACCTAAAATCAGAGGCTTAGATTAAATCTGATAATCCCTAATCAGGGTTAGGGAAAAGTCATTAATCGAGTGGTCAAGAACCATTTAAGAAGATCGAATCGGCGGTGGAGAATAAATGAGGAAATTAATTCAAAAATAAAGATTTTCGAAAATGAAGAAGATAAAGACTGGACTAAAGATCAGTTTTGGAAAGATCAAGAATATGCCCGATCACTTGATTTGTGGAGGAAAGTTACCAATTTGGAATTAAATTAATTCCAAATGTGAATTATGTGAAATAATAAATAATCAATTTTTAGATTATTTACCAAAATGAGCTGACAGATAAGAATGTGATGACATTTTCAATAATTTTATTTATTTAAAGTAGGAGAATATAATTGGCAATTCTAAATAATTGAATTTGGTGTTTAATTTAAGGTAGAACCAACAGGTGGAAATTAATTCATTCATTGTTTAATTGCATGACTAAGTGACATGTCAGAGAGAAAATAAATAAATAAAACTTATTTGTATGTCGAGGAAGAAATGCATTTGGAAAGAGAAGGAGTGATTAAATAAATTAACAAATTTATAAATTAAAGAAGACTTTAGACAATTACAAAAGGCGTATTGAATAAATAAATAGATTTATTTATTTAATGGCATGAAGAATAAAGAGCATGGATCAATTAAAATAATTAAGATCATTTGTCAATAGTCAGGAAATGGACCAAGGACATAAATTAGTATCATTATGCTAGGATAGAAATTAAGTAAGAGAGAGAGAAAATGAAACACGAGGCCCTAGATCCATTTTGCAAATACATTGAAGTGGAATTCATGACTCACATTTTTTTTGGTACAGTTTCATTTGTTTTTTGTCGATTTTGCAGATATAGGTACAGAGCGATGCAACTATTTTTTTAAATCGTGACACATCTGATCCATCGCGATGCATTCGTAGACCCCAACACAACAATTGCTATGTCATGCTCCAATCATGCTCGGGAAAGCCATAGTTGAATTACCAAGCCGCATTTGATACATATGGTGACGCAGTCGCTCTATCATGACGCATTCGACTAGTAACATTTTCTGTTGATTTTCTTTTAGGTTTTTTTGTTGTTGTTGTTTTCTATTTTCTTTTTATTTTGGTTATTCCCTGCATTCTACTTAGCATAGGTTTGGTGTTACTAATCAGGATTTGCAACATTTGGTGGTTACTTTTCAAGGGTCGAAGGAAAACATTCAAACTACTCACATGTGGTCTTGCAAGTTCGATCATTGAAGACTGAACATCAAAACAATGTGCCTATCTTTTTCTTAGTATAAAATACATTTCCTTTTAGTGCAATTAAAATGAACTTGTGTTTTTACTATGTCTGAATGTGTTTGCAAAATGGTAGGTGAGTATGCTCTCACCTTGTGAAAACTCGGTGATTACAAAACCAGGCCTATTTTTATCTATTTTTACCCTCACAATTTGGTATATAGAAGTATCCTCTCCCCTTGCGCTCTCGGGCGATCTTGGGTGTAAGAGAAATGGTTACCAACTCTAGAAATTAGGCTTGCTTGGGGATTTCATCACCCCAACGCGACTCAAACTGGAAACAGAGCTAAAGCCAAGCTACCCCCGACTAGTAAATAAATGTTAATCTTAAGGGAAAAACTAAGATTACTAGTGCGGATGTGTCATACAGATAGAGTAGTACTCCCCTAAACCCTGTTGAACTTAACCTCTTTAGGTTGGAGTGTCACCTAATTGGTGATTAATCTCTTGCCCCATGTATGGCCACTCGAACGGGGGTGCCGAACTAAACACCTTTGTGTAGTAAGCCAAAAACCTTCTATTTGCTAGTGCAGCACTGCTCAATGTGAAGGCATCCACACTTTTGCAGTTTGTAGTAGAGGTGATCAATCTTCCATGGGAGTTTCATGGGGGTTGGAAGCTTGGTTGGCCTAAGAAGAGAGTGCACTATAAGGGGGAGCCTATGTAGCCAAGCTTCTGAATTCACATGCTATAGATATGTGGCTAGGGAAACCCACATGGAATCTAGTGAATATTGTCCTGGCCTAACCTAGGATTGTACTTGTCTGATGTGAGCTTGCTTACATTCAAAACACTATGCTTGTCAAGTGCTTTCTAGATTCATCACATTTATAGTTCTGAACAAAACATTCAATATCAGACAAATCAAAATTTCCATCAAAACGACAAGAAATTCATTTTCCATAAACTGTGTCGCATTTGTTAAACCACATTCGAGTTTCTGAGATGCAATCAATCTGTCAAACCATCTTCAAAATTTTAGAAAACTGCATATGCATGCGTCACGACACAACTAATTATTATAGAGTCACATCTGCTAAATCAAGTCGCATTTGTTAGTCCACGAGCCGCATTCACTCAAACTAAGCCTCATTCGTAAAACTGCGACACATTCGATTCCTCAAACAACGCATTCGCCTATCACAAGCAAAACGTCACACAAAGTCAAATCTAAAGTTTACACCTTGTCAAACATTTGTCAAACATTGTTTCCAAAAGGAGATTCTGTCATAAACCAATTTTGAAATTGCTCAAAGTTTTGACCATTAGTTTGCATTCTTGACCATAGGTTTCATCCTTCTATTAGTTGTGTACATTGGGCATTAGGTTGTCCCTAGGTTTACATCTCGCATACTTTGGATTAGGAAAATCTCAACACAATTTTCAATGTCATTGCTTTCGAAACTACGCTCTCTTGGACTAAGTTATCAAATACCTTTTTTAGTCATTGTCCCCTTTGCGAGATTTTCCAACTCAACAGTCTAGTTAGGAAAACTCACTAGTCATTTAGACCTTGTCATCTTGTCCTTTTCAACAAAGTCCTCTAGTAATCAAAATTGAAAACAAAGATTGAGCTTAGAAGTGCTTAGGTACCCTTGTCTTAAAATGCATCATAAGTTAGACATTGCATATTCTATTCCCTAAAAAACCAAAAACATTAGTCATCCTAGTCATCATTTTGAACTTAGACCTTGCATAGTGTCATCCTTGCATTTAGCTATCATTTTCAGTTGAGCAATCTCATTTTATGCTGGAAACCAGACTCCAAAAAAAACAACGACAAATGGAAAACTTTTGACAAGATCCCACTTCAACTGTCAACAATCCCACATATGACCCAAACTAGACTTTTGATGATCCATTTGTCATTACAAACAATCAACCTCTCACAATGATACCTTCCTCATCAAATAGTCCATTTGAACCATTCTTGCGTAAAGACGAATACAGTCAAATACTTGAGGACAACCTAGAGGTAGCGGCACAAGATCCAGAGGCCTCTTAATTTGTTGAGCAAATTGTACTTTATGATAGAGACAGATACTTAGCTATACTCTTAAGCCAAGGAGCCAAATTACCTCAAGGATTCAACATTAACATGATAAGGTCAACATCCCTAGACCCTAAGGTCAATAATGCACATACCCTATCAAATAATGATCAACTTTCCAACACTACGAGCAATACTTTTTTTGACACTACAACAACAGTGCATGCTACCTCCAACATGACAAACACCTCCAACTCAATAAACGCAACATCCAGTGGAGGATCACAATCTATCACAATGCCCACAACATCCATGATACTATCACAATCGGCTGGAACTACCTATGGCTCCTTGGCAATGTGGGAAAGTTATTCAAACCCTCTCCATACCACGACAGTAAATGCAACAGGGGCATCACCAAATCACAACAATCCCCCTTGACAGCGACATCTACTACCATGAGCATACCTTTGACATATCCACTCAGTGGTATTTCACAAAATCCTTTGGGAGGAGGAAAAATATATATCTTTATCCAAAGACAACAACAAAATGTTAACACAACAACACAGTCATATGTCATTGCCTCCCAAGGACCAAATACAAATATTCCCCTTGTACAAACACAACAATTTGGACAAGGTGGCCAAATAACACAACCCATGGCATCATTAGCACATCACAATGTCCATGGTCACCATATTCCCCAAGTAATGACACAAATGGCTGGGGGACACATCCCAACCTACTCATCTCACGTTCATACTCACCAACATACACCCAACCCTAACTTTTAGTACCAATAACATGCCAATCCAAACACATCATACATGTCACAACAATCCATACCGCCACAATACACCAATATTCACACACAACAAATGGGAACCTATGGTGTACCAATAAATACAATGTACAGGAACACAAATGACTCTGTTATGGATGCCTTCCAAACAAGATTGATGGGTTTAGAAAAAACTATCCAAAACATATACATTTCAGGCAAGAAATCAGAAATATCATATGATCTAAACATATACCCATTCGACATGAGCTTATACATGCCTCCATTTCCTCTGGGATATGCGTCACCCAATTTCACAAAATACAGAGGCAAGACAAACCCCATTGAACATGTTCATGAATTTGCAACCAATTGTATGGACATCGCCTATGAACAAACATACTTGATGAGACTTTTTTCTAAAAGTCTGGCGGGTCCTACCCTTGTATGGTTTTCCACTCAAAAGGATATCCAAACATGGGATGAGCTTAAACAAAAACTCATAAAAAATTATGTGTACAATATCAACATGGATACCTCTATCACTAGCTTATGCAATCTCACATAGGAGGATGCTGGTGAGACATTCATCCCATTCTTTCAAAAATGGAGAAGCCTCACTAGTCAGTGTCACATTGAAATCCCAGAAAGGGAAAAGGTTGACATGTTCGTGCAAACACTTTTGGGGCCCCCAAAATATGCATTGCAAGTACATTGCTACACAAACTTCATGGACTTAGTCAAAAAAGGGGTCGAGATTGAGAAAGCCCTTATCGCAAAGGGAGAACTAAGATACGGTCCCAAAAACACAAATGCAAATCCTCCTGCTGACAAGAATAAATACTAGGTAAAAAATAAGCATGTTACAAATGACGGTGTTGTTGACACCAAGACTGCAAACATTGTGGGTCTTGTACTAGCCCTAAAAGGGGTTCAACAAAAAAACAAACCAACAACGACATTAATATCCCTTACTAATGTCCCTTCAAACAATCAAAACGGTCAAAATTATTAGGGACAATACTGTCAGATGAGACAATTTCCTAGGGGTCACACATACACTTCTTTAGGTGAACCCATTGAAGAAGTCCTTAACAAATGCCTCTAGAATGGGGTCATCACGCTCCAAGAACCAAAACCATATGACCCAAGACAATTCAAACCAGCATGGTGGAATGATAATGCATTTTGCGAGTACCACCGAGCAAAAGGACATACAACCTCTAATTGTCAACAATTGAAAAACCTAATACAAGATATTATTGAAAGTCATATCATTGAAGTAGGTGGATCAAAATTCACCTCCAATTCAGATCATACTATCCATAAGAATCCACTGCAAGACCATGGTTCTCATAAGGCTTCCACTTCAAGTCCATAGATGAACAATAATCAAGCTAACTTCACCCGAGCTAAGTACGACTATTCTGGTGGACCAATTATAAATAATATCTAAACTAACGATGAATACATCAATACCATTACGGTCAAGAGAGCACCCCAATGTAATGCTACTACTTGCAGTGGCAAGGTCACCATAGCTGGTCCGCCTCCTGCTAGACAACCCAAAATAACCATACCTGGCCCATCTACTAAACAGTCAAAACCTGTCCCAACCACAAAGCAGTGGCAACCCAAAAGTCAGTTCAACCTTATCGACTAGCTAGGCAAGACCCCCGCGCAAATCTCTATACTTGAGTTGCTTTGTATCTCTCCCGTGCACAAAGATATCCTAGATAAAACCCTGCAAGAGTCGTCGGTCCCCAAGGACATTGATGTCAATCAATTTGAGACCATGGTGGGATACCTCACTATGCCTCACCATGTCACCTTCTGGGATCAAGACTACTCATCACCTAAAACCAACCACAATGATGCATTGCACATAGAAAATTTTTTCCACAAGCACAAAGTTAGATAGGTTTTAGTAGATGGTGGAGCAAGATTGAACATATGCTCCCTCAAACTAGTTAAGGCTCTAGGATTCTCTGATGCATGTGTAGACTTGACAAAGAGTATAGTGATCAAAGCATATGACGACGAAGAACACTCTTCATGTGGCGTTATCTCTCTCCCTATCAAAGTGGGGCTAGTCATTGTAGACACAACCTGCTAGGTCCTGGATTTGGAACTACCATATAACATCTTCCTCAGTCATCCATGGATTCATGCCTTAAAAGTCGTTCCATCCATATATCACCAATTCCTAAAGTTTTCATTTGACAACATGGAAATAACCATATATGGAGACCTCGACCCCTTCCAATATTGTACCAACCTAAGGGGTATTTCTAAAAACTGAGTGCCTATTAACTGAGAAGAACCTGGCTTCTCATCATCCAAATACATTGACCCATCCACACTCACATCATTTTCCACATCCACTCCATCCACGTCTTCTTCCACACCACCACCTCCCGCAAACCCTAAGGCTAAATCCGCTGTCAAAATCCAAGACCTCAGCTGCGAAGAGTTCAAACTACATACATCATATAACATAACAACAATACCCAAGTCTTCAAAGATATATGGTCGGCCATGTTTCAAAATGGAACCCAAGGAAACTTTCAAAGTTCCACCAAAAACAGTTTTCATCAAGTGGGGAGACATGAGTAATGAGGACCTTGCTAACATCACAGGATGGATCTATAAGGATACTATTGCACTACCCCCATTACCAGTTCAAAAATATGGCAAAGGTTATGACATAATGAAGGCTAAAGGCTACGATGGTACTAGTGGCCTATAAAGAAATAAAACTAGCCAAAGGGAGCACATAGAACCTTTCCAAATTCCAAAGTATCTTGGATTAGGATTTGGATTGCCCGACAATGATGATCAACATACCATTGGACTTTCGAGTGAGTAAGTACATGCTTCAAAAATTGTTGAGACCACTAAGGATACCCTCACCGAAACTGACTACCAAGAGTGGGAATTTGGCTTAGAATGATCCTTAAGTGACTGTTGTCTTGATGATTTGTTTCTCGAACTAGGGTAACTGACCTCTAAACAAAGATTTTGGAAAACATTTAAAATTGAACAAGAACCAAATAGTCAAAGTCCCATTACCACTCCCCATGACATACAAGACCCACCACCTAAACCCCTTCAGTCCAATCCATTTGAAGTATCAAACGACATCGACAACCAGGACTCTAAGGCCTTCACCCCTTTCTTTGACAATGAATATGACACTAGTGAAGGGGAATATTGGATAGAGTTTGATGTAGAGTTGGATGATGATAATCTCATCTACAACATCACTGAATTAGTCTACATGTTTTCTACATCCTCACCTCAATTCACCAACATGGACGATGGAATTTCCTTAGTTTACCCTCAGCTAGTCGATTGGGACCAACAACGCCCACCAGTCCTAGACACATTTCAGAATGATGAGGCAATTGCAGAGTTTATGAGATTACGTGAGGGCATACCTAGTGGTGATCACAAGGCAGGATTTTCCATTGACTTAGATTACATGGCATGCCTCGGCGAGACTGCTCTGTCCTCCAGTTGCAAAAGTAAAAAAATAAAAATAAAAAAATGAAACGTCTCTAGGTGAAAACCGAAAGGCACCTTTTGATGATAAAATAGTAAAAACAAAGGACATATCTATGGGTGAAAACCTCTCTGAGGCGCCCAAAGATGGAGGACTGGACTTTCTTCCTATGCAACAAGAGAAGTCAGCTATTCTTATCAAAGACACAATAGAAGACAACATAGCAACTATAGAAGATCCCAAAATGGTCCTCTTTGTTGCATCATTGACTGAAGAGGAGAGATCATAATTTCATAAATTCTTTGCAGAACGTAAAATCAACTTCACATGGTCCTATGCTAACATGCCAGGGTTAGACCCAAAACTAGTTCTGCACCATCTGCCACTATTGCCTAATGCCAAACCAGTCAAGTAGAAGTTACGCAAAATGCACCCTCAAGTTGCTTTATTGGTCAAGGCCGAGTTAAAGAAACTACTAGATGTTGGATTCATATGATCTATTCACTATGTCGAATGGATATCTAACCTGGTGCCAATAACAAAGCCAAATGGGCTAATCCATGTCTGTACGGATTTTAGAGACCTAAATAAAGCATGCCCAAAAGATGACTTTCCTTTACCAAATATTGATATCATAGTTGACCTCACAATAGGATATGAGATGTTATCCCTCATGGATGGTTTCTTCAGCTATAATCAGATTCACATTTCCCCCGAAGACCAGCACAAGACAATATTTACTTGCCCACGGGGTACATACTGTTGGAATGTCATGCCATTCGGTCTCAAAATGCAGGTGCCACATATCAAAGGGCTATGACCATGATATTCCGTGACATGATGCATAAAATAATGGAAGATTATGTAGATGACCTATTGGCCAAATCAGTAACCAAGAAATATCATCTAAAGGTGCTAGACACAATTTTCAAGAGACTAGAAGAATACAAAGTCTGGCTAAATCTTAAGAAATGTGTCTTTGGTCTCACATCAGGTAAACTATTTGGATACATAGTTTCTCGAAGAGGCATTGAGGTTGATCCAACAAAAGTCAAAGCCATCATAGACATGCCTCCGCCTAGAGGAATCAGTCAACTCAAAACTCTACATGGTAGGGTACAATCTATTTGGTGGTTCATAGCCCAATTGGTAGATAAGTGTCACCCATTCCAATATCTGTTACGCAAGGGTATCCCTTTTGTGTGGATAGATAAATTTCAAGAATCCTTTCAAAAAATCAAAGATTACCTATTGTCAACGCCAGTACTCATGCCTCCCATTCACGAAAATCCACTGATCCTATACATTTCGACAACTAGTTTAGCACTGGGAGCATTACTAGCGCAGAATGACCAAGAAGAAAAAGAAAGAGCTATATATTACATCAGTCAAACATTGGTCAGGTATGAACTAAAATACACACCAATTGAACGAGCTTGATTAGCCGTGGTCTTTGCTTCACAAAAGCTAAGACATTATATGTTAAGTCATCAGACACAACTAGTAGCTAAGATTGACCCACTCAAATAATTGTTAAGTTGAGTAGCATTAACAGGAGGTCTGGAAAAATGGGTCATGATTCTGAGTGAATATGACATTCAATATGTTAAAAGAAAGGCTATAAAAGGACAAGCCATAGCGGACCAGCTAGCAGACACACCTTTGCAGAGTGATCACCCGTTAGTGGCAGATTTTCCAGATGAGTCGATATTCCATTTGAAACCTAAGGCACCTTGGCGACTCTACTTTGATGGATCACACACAAATCATGGCTGAAGGGAAAGAATCTTGTTCATCACCCCACAAGGAGACTCCATTCCTAAGTCTTTTTGCATTGCCTTCTCATGCACAAACAATGTGGTAGAATATGAGGCATTAGTTACAGGACTAATAATGGCAATAAAATGGAAAATCAGAGCACTACATGTCTACAGGGATTCTTAGCTTGTCATAAACTAGGTTAATGATGACTATGACACAAAATATGAGAAGTTGATTCCCTACAAATGGATGGTTGATAGTTTCCACATGCACTTTCATATGGTAACTTTTGAAAAAGTTTTGAGAGCATAAAACAAAGCGGCAGATGCCATGGCTACAATAGGCTCTCTCCTTGACATACCAAGTAATTTGTGTTAGTTGGAATTTCTAATAGAGCAATTGTTGGTCCCTACCTATGAAATTCCAAAGTCAAAGATGGTTTGCGAACTTCTTGGTCCCGACTCTCCCTAGTACTAGGATATTTATGATTACCTTAAATCTCAAACTCTTCCACCAATCCTATCCAATAACGAAAGGAAGTCTTTTATCTGAAAGGCCGCAAGGTATGCCATCGTCAGTGACACCCTTTACCACCGTAACTTTGACGACACCCTCCTTAGATGTCTTGACAATAACAAAGCATGTACAACCTTATGCAAAGTACATGACAGTATATGTGGGTCTCATTCGAGTGGTCCTACTCTAGCCAAGAAAGTAATGACACTTGGGTATTATTGGTTGACTGTTGAAAAGGATGTAATAGAATATATCAGGACTTGTCGCAAACGTCAGATTCATAGTGATTTGATCCATGCTCCAGCACAGGAACTTCGGTTGATCACCTCTCCTTGGCCCTTCGCTCAATGGGGACTCAACCTCATGGGTAAGATTCATCCAACCTCCTTCAATGGCCACAAATTCATCATCACCACCACTAAGTATTTTATGAAGTGGATCGAAGCCATACCTCTGACATACATAACCGACAAGCAAATATCCAAGTTCATTCTTAACTACATTGAATTTATTGGTATGGCCTTCCCCAATCCATCATCACTGACAATGGACGTCCGTTTAAAAACCAAGACGTTTGTGAGTTATGTGAGCGATTTCACATTCAACACCATTTTTCATCTATGTACTACCCACAAGGAAATGTTCAAGCTAAGGTGTCAAATAAAACCATTGTCAAAATCCTCAAAAAGACTGTCAATAACACTGGTCATGACTGGAAAATACAACTCAACTCTACTCTGTGGGCTTACCAAACTAGCATTTGTACGCCTACAGGAGCCACTCCATTTTCCCTAGTCTTTGGCGCTGAGGCCACCTTTCCCATTGAGGTTGAAATTCCTTCATTATGAGTCTCCCTGAAGGGTTTAATTGATGAAGAGGAGTATAGACAATCACGTTTGCACGAGCTGGAAATGCTAGAAGAAAGAAGGAAAAATTCACTAAACCACCTTCAAGCATATTAGAACTGTCTTTGTCACTGTTACAATAAGAAGGTTATGCTTAGTAAATTTGACATTGGCAACCTAGTGCTCATGTAGAACCCCAAGAACCAAGCTGACAGACAAAAGCTGAGAAAGTTTTAACCAAACTGGTTGGGTCCCTACATTATCATATCTTCTTTTGGTTTTAGAGCCTATCAGTTGGCAACTCCAGATGGAGAACAACTGATGGAGCCTATCAATAGTTTACATCTCTGAAGGTTCTATACATAACATTAGGGGATCAAGCTAAAAACTGTAAAATACAAAAAAATTAAAAAATGATAAAAAATCATTTCCTTGATGAAAACTTGGCAAACAAGCATCTTGGCAACACCAAAAAAATGAGAAAAAGGACAAAAATAGTAAAGAGAAAAATGATTTGTCCAATAGTGAAAACCTGGCAAACAGGTGCTTTGGATAAGTACCATGGTGAAAACCTGGCAAACAGGTGCCATGCTTAATCAATCATTGCTCATCCATCTACTGTCACTCTGTCTACTATGGTCTAGGATGAAATACATTTTACGTCACCACCACATTGTACCCTTCCTGTCATGGTTGATAAATGGTTGACATCAAGTCCTAACAACTGTCCATTTGGTACACTAGAAACATCCCCTCCATGTCCCTTAAAAATGGCTAAGTCTTGGACCTAACTAGGGGAAAAAAAATTATCATGTAACTTCAATGGATGTCACACATGATCTCAGAAATTGGAAAAATTCCTAAAAAAGACAAAAACACGGAAAAAAGTCCTAAAAAAGACAAAAATAAGGTAGAAAGTCCTAAAAAAAGACCAAAAACATCACAAAAAGTCCTAAAAAAGATTAAAAAATATCACAAAATTCTTAAGAAAAGACCTAAAATCCATAAAACATCCTAAAGAAAACCACAACAAAACATCAGACTACTCGAAGAACACAAACATAGAGTCATCTCTTGTCAAATTTTGTCATGTCAAATCAATCAGTCTTTGTCATTTGTCTAAACTACATTGTCTCTGTGCATTTGCTACATAGGCAAGACTTATAATTGAGTCCCCGAGACATTAGGTCAGTCCCTTTAGGTTTGTCAAAATAAAATCATGGCACAATCTTTGGTCACCAATACAAAGTCATTGGTCATGTCGAACTATGAGGTCTCTGAGTGTATGACGTAGGCAAGGCCATCTGTTGATGAGCCCCCAAGGCTGTACTAGGTCAATCCATTAGGGTCCATGGCATCACACTGGCACACATGTCAAAAGGTCTTCAAGACAAAGCAACTCATTCTGAAATAGATAGAGAACATTAAAACAAAGTATGACAATCACTTATTCAAACATGACAATTGCATCAGCATATCAAAGATATCGACATATGGTCAAAAATAGGTCACACTTGGTCAAAGAAAGTTAAATCATCATAACTTGTCAAACTGTCAACTCTTGGGCAACCTTTAGATGTGTCCTTCTGCAAGGTAACCTCTGTCATTCATGCCTTAGGATGTGTCCTTCCTAGGTATTGTCACTGTCATTCGACATTTTTGAGGGATCCTCCTGACATCTAAGGATCACTCCTCTCGACATCAGTATTCTTTAGATGTGTCCTTCTAAAGAACAGACCCTGTCATTTATGCCTTAGGATGTGTCCTTCCTAGGAATCGTTATCATCACTGTCACATGGAATTTTGAGGGATCCCTTTTGACATTTAGGGATCAATCCTCTTGACATTAAGATTATTCAGGATGTGTCCTTCCTGAATTCAACAATTTTGGACATTTGTCATCTGAACATCATCAAAGCTTTGACACTCTGGCATCTCATCATTATCAAACCTGACATCTTGACATTAGAACAATGGATATCTAGACGCACTTGGAAAACACTTGACACTTGTCTTTTGGATTTTTTGATGTTATTATTTTTTCAGCGAGATCCCAATAACATGATTTAGAGAACCAACAACGTATCATGACTATTGACATGCATGAGTACTAGTTTCTCAATGAGGTCCTGATTTTGGGATTTAGAAAACTAGCAACATATCATGATAAGGGCTCTATTTTGTATGACAATCATGCTGCTAGTTTCTCAAGGCTGTCCTAGGAATAGGATTTAGAGAAGCAACGACATTTCATGAATTGTCTTTGTCCTTTTTTGATTGTGGTTGGTTATGACAAAAAGACTGGGACAATCAAGCTCTTAGTATGGGTCATGATCATCCTTGTCTGTGACTGCTTGTCATACATAATGGTACGACCTTGCACACCTTGATCTATGTCATATCATGGTGATTGTTGGCCATTACAATAGTTTTCCCAATAATGATTAAGAGCAATAAATATTAATTTCCTATGGTAAAGTTTTGAAAGATTTGGTCTAGGAACTAATATGCATCTCCTTTAGTCTGGTCATCTTCTCTTCTTCAGTCTAGTCATCTTCTCTTGTCCATCTCATGATGATATCCTATGACATCCAAAAACATAAGTGCATCCATCATCATATAAGCATTGCATTAGGTCCATACATACATCATCCATAACATTAAATCATATACATAATCGCAAACATTGCATTAACATAATCATCAACATTGCATCCATTTAATAAATACATTATGCATATCATTATCAACATCATTTCATATAAGTAAGCATTGCATCACCATAGCATCATAATCATAAATAAGCATCATAAGACATACATGATATATCATAAATCAACATCATACATCATATACATCATAATGCATAAATCAAATAACATCGTGTAACATACATATAGGTCACATCAAAACTACATCATCATATAATACCATCTCAAAAATATATAATGTCATAGGATAGAGTCAACATATATCCCAAAATGGAGCTTGCAGGCTCAATCATATATACATAGTGTATCATAGTAACAAAAATTCCCCTACGGTAGACTTTCATCATCCCCTTGTGGCGAAGAATGTGGTAGCTGGAACCCTATGACTAGCACTGAGATGATAGGTGGACCTATAGCAGCCTTTGCCTATGAAACCAATGGAACTGACAATGACAACATCATTGCCATGGTAATGGACACCTATGACATCACTACTGCCTGGCTCTGAGAAGTAGATGGATCAACCACTGGTGGCTGCCTCTATACAGACCTCTACACTAATCTAGTAGACCCATGACTATGACTAGAGTGGTGATTCGATGTCTGCTGATGTGAGTGGTGGGACATGTGCCCTAATGTGTGCCCTGTTGAGGTAGACCCTTTTGCACTCGTGTGACTCCTACTGCCACTAGCACTGCCTAATTTGTGTCCACTGCCTATCCTCATCTATGAGCATGACAATGTAGGATCTTGTCACTCGGGAGGCACTACCTGCTCATATAGGGTCTTGTACTAACCCAACGTCATGCTCACCCTGGCTAGCTCATGAGCCATATCCCTTGAAGGCCCTGAGCATAATGTGGCAAACTCAATGTACCACTGAGCTGAGTCCTACTGGCAGATCACTGCCTAATCCCGCTTTACCTGGGCCACCTCTAGCGCTGACTGTAGTGATCGAACCTATGTGGAAATCTCATCCAATCTCCTCTGAAGATCTGCTACTCTATGGTTTATCATGGCATCAGGAGGCAACACTAAAATGGATGGTATCTCCACCTCTCCCTCCACCATCTGCCATCGGAGTAGTCTCTCTGCCTCATCCAAGGAATCGTTGTCCTCCTCCTCCTCATGTTCGACCTCCTCCTCTACCACATCCTCCTACCTTGGCCTCTCCTCCTCTGCCACATCCTCCTACCTCGACCTATCCTTTGCCACATCCTCCTACCTCAGCCTATCCTCCTCTGCCACATCCTCCTCCTGTCTCTCCACATCTGCCTCCTCTTGTCTCTCCACCTCCACCTCCTCCTCCCATCTCTCCTCACCCTCTCCCTCCTATTTGGGCTACTCCTCTCTCCCCCCATCCTCACCAACCTTGGGGATAGAATCTAATGCTACCCTCACCACACATGGGCACACCCTTCGGCCCTGTCCCTGACCATCTCTCCTCCTCCGGTGGCCATCCCCCCCATCATCCCCATCATCTTCGTCATCTCCTCCTCGGCCTTCATCTCTAGCCCCATCCCTACCTCTATCTCAGCCTCCATCTCTCCCCCTACCTCTGTCCCTACCTCCATCTCTCCCCCAGCCTCCACCCCTATCATCATCCCTGCCTCCTCGCCTAGCGCTCGACACACGAGGTGTCACTGATCATCTGTCCACAGGTGCTGGCCCATCGGGATCTGTCAATGGCATTGGTCTATGTGCTTGCCACCATAGGTCATAGTCTGTTGTGGTCCCGAGATCAGCTATCCCACCTCTCCATCCCCATGGCTAGGCTCCTAGCCCATCAATCTGCTACTTTGCAAAGGCCATTGGAATGGTTGGTACCCAAGCATACTCTCTAGACAATCAGGCATACTTAGCTGTCCCTGCAAGTACACCCTGCTGCTCTCTGAACTATCTAGGGACACACTACAACAAATACATCTCAATAATCAATGAGGTCTTGACGGTCCTCCCAATCAAGTATCAATACTGTCTGCATAAACTCAGATGATCTACCTCATCATCCCACTGCTTGCAATCTCTGTATGACCTCCAGATAAAGGACACCATTGTGTCAATCTAATATCGCCACCAACATGTCTCACCCATCTGAGTCTATTGTAAATCACCTACATAGTAATAGGCATAGGGAATCCCCTTGGCCAATTGTGGCCTCTAAATAGGAGGATGAAATATGGCTATGTGCTCCCAGGCCCAAATCATCATCACTGTCGTCCCGCAGGAGATACTCTCTGCCCTCTGGTAAACAACATCATGCAACTGATGGTAGAGTGTCACTAGTAAACATGGGCCCTAGACATAAACTGTCCTATCACGTCTCATACCAACTAAGACGTCTCCCTAGCCAATAGGGAATCCATGTCCCCGATGGTTAGGAATCAAAATACCTCCAATCAAGGTCTCAAGGAATGCATCAAAATGAGCATAGTGCTTTGCCATGAACTCCCATCGAATCTCATAGCCCTGTATGCCTAGTCCAATGCCCTCATCACAATAATAGGCCCTGAAAGTCTGCTCACCATGGCGAGGGTCATAGACGATCTGCTTTTCGTGAATTGGCACTCATTAAATCCAGTAGACATCCTCCAAGGTAATAGTAGCCTCACCTGTCGGTAGATAAAAGGAATGGGTCTCTGAGTGCCTTGCTCACATAATGTAGTTAGAAGTCCCCTATTAGCCTGAATAGCAAGCATATAGGTGACATAGTACAAACCAAACCGCATCAATCATTGCCACTCTCGCAGACTCAATTGGCCAGCAAACCTGAAGGTCATTGATCTACTCTCTTGGGTGTATATCGGGGAAATCTGCCTTTGCACAAAGCCAAACAAGTCATCAATACCTTTTGCACAAATTGTTAGTACTATCAAAAGTATTTAAGGTTTCACAAACATTAAAATCAACCCTAGTCACAACTAAATTCAAATGCATCACACTGAGGCAATTGTCTCTCAAAATATCAAATGCATCATTTCAAACCTCAAATGCATCGCAAAATTCTAATTGTGTTACTTAGTCTCACAAATGTGTTGCATCACAACAATTTTGGCATTCAAACATTCAAATGCTACTCGAAAATGTGAATGCATTGCAGTTTTTGACAAATGCGGTGCAAAACCGCAGTCTCCTCTAATTCCTTGTTGCACTTGCATCATGACGCATCAAATGCATCAAACGCAAAGGCCAATGCATCAAACGTGAACATATACGTGTCGCAACGCATTCGTTATTCCCCCTAAAAACCTAATTATGACACGCAAAATAAAAAAATTACAAAGGAGGATAGGGGTACATACCATTGGCTCTGAGCCCTCTGGCCGCCTGAATGTCTGCACGATATCCCTGTGATGCTCTATGACTAGAATCACCATCCTCGCTATGCTCCTTTTCACTTTGAGCTCTCAAAATTTGCAAAGTAAATAGTGGAAATGAATTGACTTTTACCCATTTGTCAACCTATTTATAAAGTCAAAATGACATTTGTCAACTGGGTTATAACTGGAGGCTGATTTGACCAACTTTGACCACCCTGTTGGCTGTCTTAAACATGTCAGAATCCAAAATCATTTGTGCCATTGTTTTTCTAGTCACCAAATTGACTTATCAGGACCCTTTCCAAATTTTTCTGCCGTTGACCCAAAATTTGAAAAATTTCCCGAGGGGGCATTGATACTCCATAGCTTCATTGGGGCATGACTTTGACTTATTTTCTTTGTCACAATGCGACATGTGACATTATGACAAAGAGGGGAAAAATCTAGACACCTAAAAATGACCTAGGCCTGCAAGCTTCATTTTTACCACTTTTGTCCTAGCATAACGACATTTAATTATGTCCTTCATCCACATTAAACTATTGATTAAATAATTCATAATTATTTAATTAATTCACGTTCTTTTATTCTTCATGGTTATTAAATAAATAAATCTTATTTATTTATTCAATATGTCTTTAATTGTCTAAAGTCTTCTTTTAATTAAATAAATTTGTTAATTTATTTAATCACCCTTCTTCAGTCATTTCTTCCTGATTATTAAATAAATAAGCTTTATTTATTTATTTAATATGTCACTAATTGTCATAATTAAATGAATGAATTAATTTATTTAATTGTTAGTCTTATATGCTAAATTAAATAATTAAATTTAATTATTTAATTGCCTAAATTAATATTCATCTCATTTTAAATAAATAAAATTATTTAAAATGTCATCACATTCTTAACTGTCAACTCATTTTGGTAAATAATCTGAAAATTGATTATTTATCATTTCACAGAATTCACATTTGGAATTAATTTAATTCCAAATTGGTAACTTTCCTCCACAAATCAAGTGATCGGGAAGATTCTTGATCTTTCCAAAACTGATCTTCAGTCTAGTCTTTATCTTCTTCATTTTCGAAAATCTTTATATTTGAATTAATTTTTGCATTTATTCTCCACTGCCGATTCGATCTTCTTAAATGGCATCCTTACCGCTTGATTAATGACTTTTCCCTAACCCTGATTAGGAATTATTAGATTTAATATGAGCCTCTGATTTTAGGTCTTGGTCAGAAGTCAATCTCATTTGTCCATTCAAAATGGCATTTTCTATAAAATGCCATTTTCCTCTCATTTTTTGATTACACAGACATATTACACATAGATGTGTTGAAGCACTAGCATACTTAGATTGTTGCATTTAATGTCATATTTCATTTATTTTTGAGATATTTAGACATAGACATTTTAGACATTTTCAATCATAGCCATAGGCATAGACATTTTCTCAAATCCTTCAAAGCTTGGTGTAGGACTTAGACTAGTATTTTCAGATTGCTCGCACGATGAATATGAGGGAAAAACATCAACCAACAAGCTAGAAGGTGTTACAAAAATGAATCATGGAGGTATCGGCGATTAACAGGTATAATCGTTCTTTATTTTAACTTCCATTTTGTTTTGTAATCACTTTGGGTTTCTTAATTTATATTGATTTGCTAACATCTAATCAAACCTAAAAATAACCCTCAGTTATAGGAGATAATGCATAGAGGTTAGGAACACTAAGGTAAAGTATGGGAATAAATGTTGATAGTTGAATATACACTAATATTGTGTTGGAGCATACATTAAGAATCTTCTACCATCATTTGAAGAGTGTTCTAATGATACATATGATGTATCATACTCTTCCTACTTGCAAGTTTGGAACCATAGCCTCAAAACCAGGTAATAGTGGAGCTTTGAGTTAAGATAGGGATTTACATCAAAGAGCTTCACTGTGAAGTCTTAACATAGAGAAATGGTGCCTCTATTTACACTTGAAGGGGTCGATACAATGGGAGTGGTAAAAAATACACAAAGAATGAATAACAGGGAAGCCACCATGAAGGGATCAATCTAAAGAAAGGCTCACATATTGTAGCCAATAAATACGGTCTTATGGGTACACCATAGTCACATAATATGCACAGAGGAATGCAACGAGCAGTTGTAAAGAACACATACCAATCAATTTCCCCCCTTCAAGCTCGTGCATACCACTTGCTCATAGAATGGATTCATTGGAAGGATCTTAGAAACTTTAAAGCAAATGTGATTAGCATATGAACTTAGCACAAGTAGAAAGAAAAGAAAGCTCGAGAGTAGCAACATTTTGTAGGAGTAAGATAGATGTGAGGGCAATAGCATGCACATCAGGTCACTCTTAGATTCTTTTTCATGTTCCACTTTGAATTATTGTTGCAGTGGAGAGAAAATAAGGGTACAACATTTTAAACCAAAGACAAAGTTCCAAGTTGTAGGGCAAGGCAACATTTTCTCTAAAGGGGACACCATGAAAGCAACATAAAATGAATTTGTTAAAATGCTTCATAAAATTTTGACTAAATGGAATTGGCAATGTCAGAGACTTTTCCTTGTTCTTCCATGGTCCCCCGTAGCAAAACAAACTGAGGAGGTGCCATATTTTTTTCATCATATACACAAAATATGCCAAAACAGACTATTGAAAATTTTAAAAAACTTTTAAGAAAATACCATTATAGGCCAAACTATCATCCCTTTAGCCCACACTAGATGAAGGTAAAGGGATGCATCAAGCAACAAGGAAGAAAGGAGCTTGATTGAGGGGTGCTACCAATAATGAAGTAGGACACCTTTGTTGCAATGATATGCACAAGATGGATTGGTTGAAAAGAGTTTAGAAACTCTCTAGAAAATGCAAATCGTAGACCTCCTAGCTGTTTAGAGCAATCCATGTGGAGCATAATGAAGGCATCTATTATACTTTCTATGGGCTCATTTGATTTAGCAAGGAAACCACGAAATGTTTGCACTAGAGATGAATAAGCCAACACCTTTAGAAAAAATGGATTAATATTTTTTGAAAACCAAAACCTATGGGAATGTTCAATACCAATATCAGAAGGTACTTTGTTCAATATTAAAAATATGCAAGATATTGGTCAACCTTTGTGCTATTTGAGGGATTAATGTGAAAAGCTATGAGGGAAGGAATGAAATATTGCAAGTGAATGCACAGAATGGCCGCCATTGCAAGCCCATGTTGTGGAGCACAAGTGAGTGACAAAGTGATTAGGGAAAATGAAGCAGGCAGAGGAGGATCAATGGTAGACAAAGCACTACAAAATGCAACGAAATCACAACCACTCCCCACCAGCTCGCAAGAAGAAGTTTCTTGCAAAATAACATCATGGGATGGCCAAGATGGAACCACATGGAATGTGGGCTAAGGCATGATTATGTGCATGGGTGAAATTTTCAAAGGGGTTGATGGTTTAAATTTTTCATTTACTTTTTACAAAAGAAAAACTTTTAAAATGTTAAAATTTTCCTATGATAAAAGTGTTAGGAGTTTTAAATGTGCTGACATAAGTTTTTAAATTCCTTTTTATTTTAAGAAAATGGGGATTTAAAAGATAAAGGGCTCCATAAATTTGAAAAGATGAAATATTTTAACTGCACGAGTAAAGTTTGTGCAACATTGAAATGGCTCTGCTTTGAATCTAAATATTTTATTCACTAGAGAATAAACAAATGCAAGATTTTAAATGCACGTGAAAGTGTAAAGGAGACTCTTTGTGAAATATTAAAGTTATAAAACATTAATATCTAGAGGTGAAAATATGAAGTGCAGCTCCAGCAAAAAGAGTAGAAATAAATGTTTTCACGGGAAAATATGTTTTCACCCTATAGAGGTAAAATGGAGAGAGTCTTCATGGGCAGAATTTTTGTTTCAGAACAAAGGTGAATTTGTTGTTGCAAATTGGAGGAAATTTTTCTTTTTGGAAAGGGAAGAGAGATGAGAGAAGCTTTTACAGATTGAAGAAGGGAGCTGCCAAGTGGCATCATTTGATGGATTTTCTTGCCTCTTTTGTTTCCTTTTATTCTCATTCTCTTCTCATTGTATGGGGTTCCAAATTTTGAAAGCTCTGCAAGACAGGAAGAAGCTCTAGGTAGAATTGTAAAGCTAGGATGAATTGTAATTGAGTAATTAATTTGAAGTGTCTGTGTTTTGAATTATGATTTCATGTTTATATTTTACCTGATAATTGTCTCCATGGTTGAAATGTAATGCTCTTTTGAATTCAATAATTAGAGATTGGTCGGGTTTTTTCATGCACAATTGTTACATTGGAGTTACAATTGTTATTGTCTTCTATTCATTTAATGATGTAATTGCTTTAATGAATGACAATTGCATTTATTATTTCCTATTATTCAGGGGATGGTGTAATTGCTTCAACAAATGTGACAGGAGTGTTGTGTTTCAGGTGGGTTTCTAAAGAAGGATTACTAGATAAAGCTTTAGTACTCTTATTTTCATAATATAATAACAATTACAAAGATCTTCAAAACATGTTTAACACTTTAGGATGAAGTGTTGGTTATATGATTCCATAGCCCTCTTCTTGGCACTGGTCAATTTTCATGCATCTGCTATTTTTAGTTTGGTCCCAATTTCTTAAAATTAAAAACCGTTTCAATTCTGTATTATGAGTTATGTGTGTCATGTTCTCCATGTTGGTTGATGAAATTCATTCAATGTCATAGCCAATATTGAGTGATATTTTATGTTTGTTAGCATAATTTTTTCAGAGAATTATTTGTTAAGAAATATATTGTTAATTGCGTGTCTAGATCTTTATATGTTGTTAAAGGGTCACCCCCTAGGTCCTATAGAGCCTGAAGTGCAGGGAAAATGTGTGTTAATCCCATTTCCTATCAGTTGGCCAAATCCACCTTTGAATCTAAACATAAGACAATGGCTAGTCTTTAGGATTCATTTGATTTGTTGATTTAGAGAACCAATAGGTAGAATGAAAAAATTGTAGTGTTTGCAATAGAAAAACCCTAGAAAATCCAGAGGAAGAAAATAATCCTTCAAAAAGATACAAACATTTCCTTTATAGTTTAGGCATAACTGAGGATTTAATTCAAATCCCTAACCCTAACCTAACTAGGGTTTTTAGGAAGATGAATTCATTCAGATTAAAAAATGATATGAATTGATCCCATTACAGACCAACATAACTAGCCTTAAAGGCTTTGATAACTCAAAAAAATCCCAAAATGATGAATCATATGAGTGCAAAGATGGGGATCCATGAAATCCGTAACAAAATATCAGACCAACATACCTTGATAGGAGAGATGTAGCCTTTGCAACACCTCAAGGAGTAATGGCATTGACTAGCAATCAATATAGCCTTGAAAAAGCATGAAAATTTGATCCATAGTCAATTAGATTTGATCTAGTAGCTAGGAACATCGTTGAGATATCAGTTCTACAAATTTTTCATGAACATGAGCAATTGACCATTGAAGTTTGAATGTTGGTCATTAGATGCAAGATGGAGGGATGAGATTGAACATTTAACCAAGATTAAAACAACATCATTGATCTCCAACCTCAAATCAAGGTTGTTTGTTGTGCATCATGCATTCAAATTGTGCCTTTCAACATATAACAATGATGCACCAAGGAACAACATAACACTCATTCTCACCCATCGTGGAAAGGCAACCGCCAACAAAAATGAAAAGATGTGATGTGAAGAGTCCCTTCGATGGTGAGAATATTCATAGGAATGTTGTCCCATTAGCCACCACTTATCTCTGTAATGCTTTAAGGTTCCACTCATACTCCAATGATGTGAAGAAAATAGAAGCCTACCACTATTCATCATGTCGTAGAGGTTTATCTAAGATAAAAAGGTCTTTGGTGATAAGTGATGTAGACACAAGATGTTGACATGTGTCATAATCATAACCCATAGTTATTTTACTTCTCGTCACTCATCGATCAAATGAAATGAGCGATGAAAGGTTTTCCATGATGTGAAGCACTAGTGCGGTGTGAAAGAACAACAAAGGCTATCACATGTTGTAGAAAAGGTGAAGTGAGTAAAAGGAATTCAGAAATGCAAAGGACAAGAGCGATGCAAATGACATGTAGGACATCATCCATCGTGGAAGTGAAATACAAAGGCTAAAATATTATAGCAACAAGTGATGCAAAGGAAACGAGTTCATCGCTCATCATGGAAATGAAGTTGATGAACATTAAGGTTTTAGTGATGGGTGATACAAACACTTAAGCAACAGTAATCAACACATGCTTCAAATTTTTTCATAAAGAAGGGGGCGCCTAGGTAAAATAAGGAATGGGGACATTAACACTTTTAACTTAGGGATGAAAGACTAACTAGGCACAAAATGTCAATGAGCAAAAAAAACAAAAAAAGTGACAAGGAAAAAGCTCTAGATTTTAAACCCTACATGCAATTCAGAACCCTAATCAAACACAATTAAGGAGTTTCAAAACCTCAAAGACCTAGATTCATTAAAAAAATAATCATGTATTTCAAGAGTATGAACATAGAGGATCTCTTTGATCAGATATAAATGATGTGCATCCAAGGGTGGCATAAAATATGTCAACACCTATCTTTCTACCAATTTCATTAGGAAATGAGATCCCAGAGGTAGGATTGACTTTCAACCCTATGTGAGTCAACCCTATTGGATATCTTGCAAATCTCCTTATGACAAGACAAGGTAAAATCTACATAAAAAATAAATTGGGGAGAAAAACTAAAAAATATGAAATGAATTCAATTATGTAATGTGAAACTTGAATCATTAATTTAAATAATAAAAAAAATAAAAATAATAGAGTTCTGGTAGATCTGAGAAGGGTAAGATGATGTGTACGAGTCACCAAAAGTTGTGGTTGAGTGTCCTCCTAGGACAAATTCGCCTAGGGTGAATGGGTCCTGATACAAGGATCCAAAATCTTATTTCACAGTCCTCTACCCCTGGATCTGCACTCTTGATTTCTTTGGATATCACTGTCAGAAAGTGGAATTAAACTCTCCAAGTAAGATTTTGTGCCTTGAAAATTTTGATGACAACTTAGTGAAATTGAACTTTTGATTTTGTGTCTTGACAATTTTGATGACAACTTTGACAACTTTGCAAAATTGCACTTTTGATTAGTCTTCAATTCTTCTTCACCTATAAATTTGCACATACAAAGAGAGGGATTTTTTTTTGTTTTAGGTGAATGGGGGTTCACCTTGGTCAAACCCCATTTTGGTAATTAAACATTGAAATGAAATGAAACATGACTGGAAGGAATGATGAATGAACAATATTATGTTACAACTCACCAAACCCTTGAATGGAGATTCTTAGAGGACTAAAGTCTAACATATCTCTCCAAGGTCTTGATCTTTCATGAAATGGCTTGATTGGATGTTGATATTGATGCTTGAACACTTGAAACCTACATCACAATGTTAGCTCCAAAAACATGCATAGATGCAAATAAATTTGACATGATTCTTAGATCTTGAATGTTGATATACAAGACTAATCAATCTACTCTTGAACACTTTTGAAAATAATATTTTCTCTTGGAATTATTGCATAAAAATTCTAGATTTTTTCTAGGATTTGAATTGATAAAACACTATTAGAAAAACAACAATAAATGACTAAAAATACTACTAAAAATTGCATATAAATGACTAAACTTGGTCACATGACCAATAGTAGTTTATTTCCGGTCATTTATAATGCGACCAAATTTATGACTAAACTGTTTTTAGTCATTTATTTTATTGTTTTGATTGATCAATTTGGTAGTATATTTAGTCATTACTTTAGTCATTGATTTAGTCATATATTTAGTCATATTTATTCACTGAGCTTGGTCAAGTGACCATTAGTAGTTTATTGCTAGTCATTTATAACATGGCCAAATTTATGACTAAACCATTTTTAGTCATTTATTGGTTGTTTGATTGATCAATTTGGTAGTATATTTTTAGTCATATTTATTCACTGGTTTCTATCAATTGGTAGTATATTCAGTCAATTGGTAGTTTATTTTATTTTTTTGTTCATTGATTTATGCCTAAAAGTTTTGGAAATGAGACAATGCTTTTGAGGTTTAACATAAAACATAGAAAAAACATAATCAACCATTCATTTGCACATAATTAAGCAACTATTAAGAAGGAAAAATACTAAAATTTTATTGATAAAAGGTGTTCTTACAGCAGATACAAGACTTAAATATTTTTTTTTTGCTTTGGAAAATGTGTTATAAAGTGTGTTTCTCAATGTTTTGACTAAGAAAAGTGTGTTACAATGCTCTATTTTTTTCTTATACAGCTCCAAAACATCAAATAACTACTTGAAAAAATGAAGCCTAAGGCTCATATGTACATCCTAACTTCCTTCACTCACGAGATGCTCTAAAATTGTGTCAATAATCGAAGTTGGTTCCTGGAATAAGCAAAGGGAAAAATAAGAATGGTTCGCTTAATATAAACCTTATGAAAATTTAAAAATAGCTTTGGAGATTTTATACATTACCTTTTTCTTGAATTCTTTATCAAGTGGTTTAATAGGAAGGAGAGAACGAATAGAAAGAATAAGATCTTTGATAAAGTCCTTGGGACAATCATCATCAAGCAGCTGACCAACAACTAAAGGAGCATTTCTTGGATTTACTTGATCAACAATAAAAAAAGAGTGAACAACTTAGACCTTTAAATGCATGTGGGGAACCCACATAATAAAAATGATAAAGGTTGATATTGTGACCAATATATGCTACATTAGACCTTTTCTAATAAATAAGAATTTCCTTTAAGTTTATATTAGTTCTCCACTATTAAAAAGACATGTTACCAACAGTAAATTTCACCCAATATGCATAAAATATTTTGGTACACATGGAAATATTTTAGACATTATTAGTAACATGATAAATAGGATCTATTGATAGAACTCTTTCTAGAAACTAAAGATCTCTAAAATGAGTGACCTACGACTTGAAGATGTATAAGGTTTTATCTAGCACAAAACATGGAGGAAAAAGAAGTGTTCAATATGAGGACCTACCTTTTGGACATAGCCTTCAATGTATCACACCATATTGTTTGAATATAAGTAATGGGTAAGATCCGGTACAAATCCAAACTAATCACAAACATTTATTAGTGGATGAGAATCTAGAAATCTTTCTTTGATAAGAAATTTCTTTGTCTTTTCAACATCATAGAAGTTTGACTCTCTAGTTACATGTTCCACCTCCTTGATTTGTCCAGTTTCAGCTACTGCTTCAATGTATTTGAAGTGAATGTCAAGATCCTCACTACCAATGACATTAAAAATATAGTTTACCATGTAAGTACAAGTTTCCTAAGATACTACAAAATTATCTCCTCAAATAGATCAATGAATATCAGCGAAAAAATGATGCAAGTGACAATCCAAAGTCAAATCACCTAGAGCTCAAATATGCACCCAAGAAGAAATATATCCCTTCATAAGACTTGACTGTTCAAAAAAATTGATGCATGAATCTACACCTAATTGTTCAGAATATTCTTTGACATCCTATGTGACATGAAAGAATTTAGCATGAAAAATAAGAGAGCAATTTTCAATTTCATCGAGATCCAACATTATTAATTTGAAATAAATAAAAGGTGCACAATTTTTACCTAGACAATTATTTGGAAATTTCCCCTTAGGTTGACAAGAAGGAGATATTTCATGCACTCCAATGCCCACTCTCTAAAAAGGGTCCCAAATATTAGGTCTTTTACTCTCCTTGGCTTTGATTTCTCCTTCTTTACCATCAGCCTTGGTTCCTTGCTTTCCTATGTTTTGTTCTTTGACGAACATACTGCCCAGATTCTCTTCGTCACAATTTATAATTCTATTCCTCAAATTATGAGTATTTCTAGCTTGTGCAATTAATGACATTATCATCCTTTGATACTCTTCATCATAGAGCTTTGACTATTTAGTTACATATTCCACCTCCTTAATTTGTCTAGTTTTGGCTTTTGCTTCAATGTATTTGAAGTGAATGTTAAGATCCTCACTGCCAATGACATTGAAAATATAGTTTACCATATGATTACGAGGTTCCCAATCTAATACAAAATACCTCCTCAAATAGATCAATGAATATTAGTGACAAAATGATACAAGTGACAATCCAAATTCAAATCACCTAGAGCTCAAATATGCACCCAATAAGAAATATATCTCTTCATAATATTTGAATTGTTCAAACAACTTGATCCATGAATCTACACCCAATTGTTTAGAATATTCCTTGGCAGCCTATGTGACATGAAAGAAGTTAACATAAAAAATAAGAGAGCAATTTTCAATGTCATCTAGAGCCAACATTATTAATTTTAAATAAATAAAAGGTGCAAAATTTTTACTTTGACAATTATTTGGAGATTTCCCCTCAGCTTGACAAGAAGGATATTTTTCATGCACTCCAATGCTCACTCTCTAGAAAGGGTCCCAAAGAACTCAATAAGTTCCTGAGAAATATTGTAATCACTAAGGGAATTGGCAGTTTGTATTCAATTTCAAGATAATGTCATGTTTCACCAGCATGTGGCTCGATAGCATGGGTGTTGGCAATGACACATTTAATATCAGGCAACTCTGTATAGTGTTGTACCCAAAATTTACAATATTAATGATGAACAAAAATTTCCTATGAAACCATTTGACATAAGGAAATATGTAGCAAATTTAAATATTTCTACAACAATTAACATAGGAAATGATTCATAATTGACATTAGATCTAAGTTAAAGCCTAAATGCATCCTAATGAATCACCTACCTGAAGTGCACAAATATATAAACCATCTTTCTCGCACAATTATGAAATATGAGGACAATCATAGTGATTGAAAATTACATTTTCCAAGATTTCATAAACAAAATTTGGGAAAGTGACCAAATTAATCTCAAGAACCTGCAAAAAAAGTAAAATCAATAAAGCTAAAATCATAATAATTTCTATAATCAGCAATGCATAAATAGTTCATTTTCACTCTTTCTGGACTTTGCATGTAAGCATGTTTTATACTAGGTCTAATAAAATATAAAAGCTAGTTGCTTCATGACAATATGAAAATTTATCAATGGATGAGCATTTGGAAGTCTTGCTTCCATAAGAAAGTTATTTGTTTTTTCAGCATCATAGAAGTTTGACTCTCTGGTTACACATTCCACCTCCTTGATTTGTCTAGTTTTGGTTGTTGCTTCAATGTATTTGAAGTGAATGTTAGGATCCTCACTACCAATGACATTAAAAATATAGTTTACCATATAAGTACAAGGTTCCCAAGCTACTGCAAAATTACCTCCTCAAATAGATCATTGAATATTAGTGAAAAAATGATACAAGTGACAATCAAAAGTCAAATCACTCAAAGCTCAAATATGCACCCAAGAAGAAATATATCCCTTCATAAGACTTAAACTATTCAAACAACGTGATGCGTGAATCTACAACCAATTGTTCAAAATATTTCATGGTAGCCTATGTGATATGAAAGAAGTTAACATAAAAAATAAGAGAGTAATTTTCAATCTCATCTAGAGGCAATGTTAATTTAAAATAAATAAAAGGTGCACAATTTCCACCTGGAAAATTATTTGTAGATTTCTCCTCAGGTTGACAAGAAGGGTATATTTCATGCACTCCAATTCCCACTCTCTAGAAAGGGTCCCAAAGAACTCAACAAGGGCCATCCTCATTAGGCCAATTGGCATCTTCTATTGAGCATCCATTCCAAGAATTTGACACAAGGAAAAAATAGGTTCTCTTAAAATATATTTGAAAATATTCTATAGGAAATGGCTCAATGCAGGAAGAGGAGATAGTCATTCTTCTGTTATTTTCATTCTTCCTCATGTGCATAGGGATTTCATCACTCTAATAAGTTTTTCTCAACCTATTGTACTCCTCACTTTTTTGCAAGTTGATTTTAGCAAGGGATTGTTTATTTAAGTTGAAATACTCTACAATGGTAGACTTGGTTAATACCACCAATGGTGAGCCATCTGTAATCCTTACGGTTATGGTGGTTGGATAATATTTTAGTGCCAATACTCTAATGAATTCAACATTTATAAAGACATTTGGGACTACCAATTTGGCTAGGTCTAGAGTCCAAGGGTTCGACACTGATATTTTTCCATCTCTTTTATCATAAAAAATACCAAAACAAATCTCACTGAGAGATGGGAATGATTTCATCCTGACACCCATGGGCTATGTCTCTAAATACTTTCTTAAATCCTCTATCTATTGAATTAGGTAAAATGTCTAGTATGGATTATTGCAAAGGCCTTTTCTTCACCTTAGGTTTTTCCTTCTTACTCACAAGTTCACTCTTCTTAGGTGGCATGGTGTAAAATTTTTACTTCCTTTTGAATTTTCTAAACCCACAATTGTAGATCCTAGTTGAACAAATTCTTTAGAATTTATTATAAAGAGTGTTTGGGCACTTACCCGGTGATATAGTAGTTACAGAGCTTTTATTCCTCAAACTCCTTAGCTACTATCACGAAGATCCTTTTGCAAATTATTACAAAAAATGGGATTGTATTCTAGATATAATTTCTTTTGAACTCAATCACTTCAACATTAATGTCTACTTTGTTCAAATTATTTCATAATCTATACCAATTTTGATTTTGATTATATGTAATTGATCTTAGAAGATCTAATGGTTCATGATAATCAAATAATTATTGTCGTCACTTCTCTTAACTGTTGTGGGATGGTGGTGTCACATAATATACTCATTTTGGCTATCTTGTTATATCATAGGCTTTATTTATGTTATCACTTTTCTACTACGAGATTGTGGTTCTCATACTGCCATACTGCACATTTTTTATTTTGTAGTTTGTTCATTGTGGAATGGTGGGTTATAGATTCTTATACTGCCATATTGCATGTCCATTCTAATTTTAAAATGTGTTTATCGTAGGGTGGCAGGTTATATAGATCCATACCACCATATTGCACACTTACTTTTGATTTATAGATTTTTGGTCATGGGATAGGGGGTTACATAACTTAACATTTCCATATCACATGTTATTTTAATGTCTTTGTTTCTTGACTATGGGACAATAGGCTAACCTTTGATAGTTAGGTTGAGATCATACTGTCATACCACATTTTTTATTTTACATAGTTACTACTTGCAGCATGGTAGCAGTATACTTCTATACTCAAGAGACTTTTCATCACCATCCCACACACATCTTTTATGAGTGCCATAGTATAATGGCATATGATTACATCTTATTTTCTACCCTGCCATACCATCGAGGTTCCTTATAACTAAACAACTACTCCAACAAGGGTGTGGTAATGAATTTTAATGAATGTAAAAGGGCTAGACACATCTTATTTAAGCATATATGATGATTTCTTAAATCTTTTGAACTATATGGGGCTTTTCAGTGTCGGTCAAAACTAATGTTAAGATATCTATATGTATTACTGAATCAAAGATGTTCATTATCATTTCCTTCACACAAGCATATTCAATGCATGTGAAGGCTAGAAGTTGTATTACAAACTAAAGAAATCCAAATATCAGAGAAATGACTACAATTTATTGCTAGGATTTTAAAGAGTTGCTTACTTTTACAAGTATTTTGTTGCATTTTTTGATACCTTTAGACCTTTCTTGTTTCTTTTCATATCTAGCAATTCTAGAGAAGTTAGAAAAGTATAGCATCTAGAAAACATATAGGACATACAATAAATTATATTCTAACTATACAAAATTAATTTCAACCAAAGTAAGAAAACTAAGAAAAATGATTTAACCTAACTTTAAATGCACTTGGGTTGGGGGGCCTAGCTCGATTGGCTAATGCATCCTGTTGTAGGCAAGAGGTCACGGGATCTAGTCTCCCCCAAAACCCATGGTACCGAAGGGTGTGTCATGCCAGCGCCATCGGTCATGTGAAAAATTTTTACCATGCGCACTACAGTTTATAGAGGGATGGATACCCGATTGAAGCCAGCAGTCTAAAAACAACTTTAAATGCACTTCAAATCAGCAGTGAACATCTTAGGTTTTGTATACAATGTACTAGTAGAATAATGATGATTACATTTAGAAATGTATTAGTAAAAAATAAAATGAATAAGCACACCTATACTCATATCTTTATTACATTCAATTATAAATTACACCATACATATAACTAAAGTTTATGTGACAAGCTTACAAGTTAAGGTAACAGGCTAGTTAAGGTGACAAAACATCATCATAATCATTTGCATTGCCAGCAAGATCAAAATCCCGATCACTTGTGTTTGCATTTGCTTGATTTTCTTCTGCATCCTCATCTATGACATGCAATACATTCTCTCTCCCAATCTCTTCGTTGGTAATCAAAATCTCTTCTTCAAACACTCCATCATCGTCTTCATCCAATTCTTTGAATGTTTCTTGTAAATTAACATATTTCCCATTGGGTATTATATCGAAAACTTCCATGAATTTTCATTTCAAATGAGACTCTATTTGAATGATATATGACCATCCTGGGCTTATTACATCATCAATTAGAAATGATTGGTTAATTTGAAAAGGGGAAACATATGGCTCATTTGTCTTTGATAAAAATTATTGTGTATTTGCATGTACAAATCCATACTCATAAAATTATACTGTGCATGGTCAGATCCACTTACATTTTAATAATATAGGACTATTTGAACACCAAAATACTCTTGAATAATTTCTTGTATGAATCCAACATAAAATTTCTTCTCAGTTTTGTGAAGAAATTCAGCACTAACAACACAATCAAAATTTGTCTTTCCTTTATCATTTTCTTCCACTCTTAAATGACTACCATAGGCCCACATTCCACTAAAACACATAGCCCATAAATGTGGAGATTGTGAAAGCTCACTTTCATCCATTTTTATAGCTTGACCTTCCTTTTTTGCATTACTTACTGCATTAGCAATCCATTCTTCAAATTTTGGAAAAGAATCACCTTTAATCAAATCATGACATCTATTCTTTTAAGGTTGATGTTGCATCCAAGTTTGATTCTCTTTTTCATATTTTCTACATAGAATATTAATGTACAAATAGTAAGATTAATAATATAAATATGTAAATTCAATTGAGTAAATAAATTATTGTGTAATTTTTTTTTCCCTATGCCACTTATCTAATGAAGATGTGTTTTGAAGAATATAGGCATGTACCACACTTCTTTCTTGATGTGATAGCTTGAACTGACATCCATTGCCTTCTAATACTTCACCTACAACTCTCTCATCTTCCTCATCATCCCATACACGTCGATTGACATTTTTATAATCCTTCATATATTCTATGCAAAATCTCATGGCCTCTTGCATTGAATATCCCTCAGACATGCTACCTTTTGGTTTTTCCCTAGTATGAACAATGCTCTAGTTCATATTCTAGATGTATCGAAAGATGCATACAAATTTTAAAGATTGTTGGTGGAAATTCCCGCTCCAATATACAAAGGACTTCAATAACTTCCTCCCTCAAACTAACAAAGTTTGAAGGATCTAATACATGTAAACTTGTTCTCTTTAATATTAGGCCCAACCTTATGATTATCAATTTTGGCTCATTTGAAAAACTTGATATATTTACCAAAATAGGTAAAATATTCCTGATTATGACATGATAGTCATGGGTCTTGAAGCCTCTTAAGCTATTAATGTCAATTTAGCTTCTAATACTACTACTTACATATCTAGTGGGAAAGTGAGTTTGAAACATCAACTCTAAGAATTGTGCATGTTGTTCCTTTGTCAAGACATAAGGAGCACTAGGTTTTCTATATTTTTCATCATCATAGTTTTGAACCCAAATATTTAGATGAATCTTTAAATCTCGAAAGTCTTCACATGATGAAATAGTATCAGAAGTGCCAAAAAGATTTTCTATAATAGCATGGGCTATATTTTTCTCAGTATGCATAAAGTCAATAGTATGCCTAATGGCTATATCCTTAAAGTATGGAAACTTATAGAATATGCACAACTGTTTTACACTATTTTTATTACATGGATCATATCTATAAATAGCAATCCCATCATTTTCAATTATAAATAACATTCTTTTTTGTCCATTCTCAACAATGTACAATCACCCATTATTAGCAATGGTGTTTCAAAATTCTCTTCTTGACCATTATGTTTTTTTTATCGGTCATATAGATGATCCATTTTAAGGTAAGCATAATGTCCACAATAAATACACTTACATAATTGTAAGACTTTCTGGATTAGATTTTGTCAAAAATTTTGCATCAACATTTCAAATCACACTCTGTGATTCATCATTCCTTCTAGGTCTGCAACTTTCATTTTATTCCTATGCTCTCTTCTATCCTGATGATGAATCACTGAGTGTGATTCAAAATGTTGATGCAAAAATTTTAACACAATCTAATCCAGAAACTCTTGCAATAATCTATATGGACTGTGGAAATCTATTAACACACTTACATAAACTTCTTGACTACCTCACCAAATCCTTAAAGTTTCAAGTAGTACATCCATGGTATCCATGAACACTAAGACCAAAAAATGTACCATATACAGGAAGATCATGAATTGTAAACAATAAGGAAGCTCTTAAAGTGAATTTGATTGAATAAGTATCCCTTAAATATTGAATTGCTTCATTTCCTTTCCATAATTTCATTATCTCATAGTATAATGGCTCTAGATAGGCATCGATTGTATCTGAAGTCACACTTTTATTTCTTGGTATAATTAATGATAGCATTAATAAAAATGGTTTAGTTACTAACCATGGAGGCAAGTTATAATTTATTAAAAAAACTAGCTAATTTGACCTTTTAGTACTTTTATCTAAGAATGGGTTCACCCCTTCTTGTTGGTGTAAATAAAATCTTGTACCTAGTTAATTCATTACTAAGGGGCTTATTTACATGTTAATTTTACTTAGGTCCTAGGAATCTTTCTAGAAGGTGTTGGTTGTCATTAGTTGTTATCTTGTCTTTTAACTTGTAACATAGGTGACCTAGGTAGTTGTAATAATTTTTCTCATGTCATATGATTAAGAAACTTGTCATAATCTTATGACATCTTGTATCTCACCTTGGCTATATAACCAAAGGGTCTCTAGTACATTGTACACACACAACATTGAATCATAATTGATAGGAATACAATTTATTTGGCCTCTAGATCTTGTCCTGTGCTATCTCCATACCCAATTCTAACAATCTAGAGCCAAACCCAACCTTATATTATGAGGATCTTGAAAAAAATTAAGCCATCTATTATCAAATTCCATCCACATCTTAAAATTAGGAACATTTTTTTCACTGGTGCTCTTATTTTTGGCATGTCATTGCATAAGTTCATCAATGTCTATGCACCTATACATTCATAGTAATTGTGTGATTATTGGAAAGTGGTGAAGAACCTTTCTAGGAACCATAGTTGATTTCAACCTTGTTTATACCTCACTTCATGAAGTTTCAAAAATTCACTCTTACTTGCAAGATTATTATGAAATGATACACAACCATTCACACATGTGTGGATTTTTTCATACCCTAAGACTAGCTTAGTGATTTTCTTTTTACATTGGCTTCATTTTGTTGGCAATGTGGAACCAAGTGGTAACAATGAACTTAATAATTTCAATAAATAATATACACTCTCATTTGTTGATATCAAGCAAGGTGGTGATGACCAAAACCAACTCAAATTGATCAGACCCAAACAAGAACTAGCCCCTTTCAACCCTATTGACTTAATTTAACACAACCCCAAAACCTAGTTGCTTGTAGCCTCTTAAATCTGCTCTTTCTCAATATATTTTAGAGAAGGCCATACAGAGCCTAAATAACCTTTTGAGATCCTCTTTAGGGCCTAACACAACATATCAAAAAATCCTATGAGGTTTCTTTGAAACAATATGGAGATTCAATAGACTGCCCCTATTTTTAGGCCACCAATTAGCCCTATTTTACAAACGAAGTTGCCCCAAACCAACTAGTTAACCATAAAAATCAACAAACAGTTCTTGATTGTGTTACAAAATTTGAAATTCCACCATCATACCTCAGAGCCATGACCTTTAAGACACCACACTTCAAAACCCTCACTTTTCATACAATTGTCAAGGGTTTATTGAAACTAATATCACCCAAGATTATTTAACCAAAACAATGCTTCCAACATATCACAAATGATCTGCAAAAACTCAAAAATCCATCACATGGATAGTCCCATCACTATTTTAAGAAAACCCTATTTTCAACACCTCATTTTCACTTGGAAAACACACTTATCTGCCCTAGGGCATCACCCTTTTCCTAATAACTTGTCTCATCTACCTTTTAGACCATGTGGACACCTAGGCTACCATAAGAGAAGTCATTCCACCAAGTTATAGATCATAACAGTGGGTGGAATGACTTATAACACCATTTAACACCAATCAAACCCTTACTCTTCCCTTACATAGGTTGTTTCAGAAAACTAAAGAAATCTCCCACAAATCTCAATGATAGACTCTCAAATTTGAAGCAAAAGAAAGTTAATTCATGGCCCTACAAAATGCAATAAGATTTAGAGAAATTACAGTATGTACGGGTCTATACAACTTCTGAAAAGTGCCAAATAATAGAGAAAATGTAAAAATAACATTGTATTTGATATGAGTGATTCAATACATTCTTTAACAACTCTTGCTCAAGCCTCTTAGACGATTTATATACTCATTCCATTCAAATTCTAACCACCCAATTACTATAACTACTTTTCAAATTTCTATGACCCTTCATCTTCTAGGAAAGTCACATTTTTTTACAATTTCTTGCTTTGACACTTTTACATTTTTTCAAGTTTTGACTTTTTTACACAAATGACTCAAAATTGATCCTGATTACATGGAAATGGTCTCAGTAGACCTTAATGGGTTTAAAAATACCCTAAGCATCTATTCCTAACATATTGACCCCTAATGTAAAGTTCATTTGCTTGGTGCTCCTACACCATACACCCCCCTAAAAAAGAACTCATGTCACATGAGTGATGCCTTGTGCTATGCTCTATCTCAGTTCCTCCTTGCTTTCCACATACTGTCTGGTCTGCAAATCTCCTCTGTTGATTTAGACACTAAAATTTGGTATCATGCTTTGCATCCGTGACCTTTTTTACACATGGAGATGACTCCAACTTTGCAATTAGACATGAAGATTGTCTTCTACATGTTCCTTGATCAAAACCTAATGATGTTTCTACCTTCATTCCTTCAAAAAAACACTTACCACATGCTCCTTGAATTGTCTTCTCTTTTATTTCAATTTCATACATGTATCTTCCCTTTGTTCCTTGTCCACTCACCTTCATGTCATACTTAAGGTCTTCAACTTTTTGAATCCCTATTCCACTTACTGCATGCTCATTGAATTGTCTTCTCTTTTATTTCAGTTTCATACATGTATCTACCCTTCGTTCCTTGGACACTCACCTTCATGCCATACTTAAGGTCTTCAACCTTTTGAATCCTTGTCCCACCTTACTTACTAGACTCATGTTTCTCTATCATGTTAGAATGTGACTACCCTTCCATTCCTTTTATAATTATAGGATAGAGCATTGTCCTAATCAGAATTGCCTCATCCTTCACTTTCACTATCTGCACATTCCCTCTATCCATTCTATCAGTTGTCCTCTTGTTTGCAACTATTGTCTTCATTACAAATCCTCTATTTTTTTTTTCTCAATCACTATAGGCTCCCTCTTTCCAAACACAATTATGCTTGTTGTCTTGGACCAAATCTCCACATCTCCTTCCAATGGAGTGAGTTTAAACCTATTCCCATTATGCTCAATTAGGTAACTATTACTTCTACAATCATAGACAACATGCTTATCATATTGCCATGGTATTCCAAGTAAGACATGACAATAGTCCATTGGCACAACATCACAAACAACACTATCATTATACCCTCCAATAATAAAATCAATCCTTGCTTGCTCACAAACCAAGATAGACTAACTACCATTCAACCATGAAATTTGATATGGATTCTCATGAGGAATTTTTTGTAAATTCAACTTCTTCACCATTTCACTTGAGACAATATCTTCAGTGCAACTTGAGTCTATAACTACTTTGCATACCTTACCCTTGGATTTACATGATGTCCTTAATAAGGCTCTTCTTTGTAATGGTTCCTCCACTTTAGATGCCTTCAACAATTTTCTTCTCAGCATCAAGGATTCTCCTACCTCTGGAGTAGCAAGTAGTTTAGGAGATTTTTCAGCTTCACTTTCTTCTTGGACAAATTGCACCCTCTTATCACCTCTTCTTTCACTCCCACCTGAAGTGGTACCAAAATTTTTAGGGCACTTGTATGATGGATGCCCAAATTCAATGCAATTATAGCATTTTCCTGAAAAGATATTTTAACTTTTTCCACCACTAAATCTGCCTCTAGAGCCCCTAAAACCTCCTCTTGCATCAACACCTTGCTCTTTACCTTTACTTGCTTCTTCTTGTTCCTCACATGGATGCTTTTTTTGTAGGGAATGATCCTATCCCTCTTGTATTACTGCCCCTGCCTCTAACAAACTTATCTTTCCTTCTTTTGATCTTTTCCTCCACCCTAATAGCTAATTGAAAACACTCTTCAACAGTCTTTGGGTTAGCAACAACCAATTCATCTTGTATATTGAATCTAGGGCCACCTAGATATCTAGCCACTTTTTCAACTTCATCTTCATTTCTTCTTGACCTTATACTTAGCTTATAGAATTCATTAGTATAGGTCTTAACATCTAAATCCTTTTGCATCAAACCTTGTAATCTCTTATAAAATTGAACTTCATAGTCTCTAGGAAGAAATTTACCTTTATGTTTTGCTACCATCTTGTCCCAAGAAACTATCCTTGACTTACCTTTATTTCTACTTTCAGCTTGCTCGTATTCCCACCATAGAAGTGCATGACCTTTGATTTTTGTTTTTGCTACCTTCACCTCCTGTTCATCAAAAATATCTTCACTTTTAGAGTGGTTGTCCATGGTGATGGCACTCTCAAATTTTGCAAATTTGAGATGCCCATTTCAAAATTTTGCCTCTCCACTCTCAAAAGTGCACTTGAGAAATCTGCCTAAGTGAGCCACTTTGGAGGCTCGTAATTTGGAGCATGTTGATTTTCATGCAAAACCCATTTGCAAGCCCACTCATGTGTCCTATGTGAGTAGGCATGTCAATTTTCAGCTTCCCATGATGAGTTTTGACTGGGTTTTAAAAGGCAAAGTGGAAGGTTTTGGCACTGTTCTGTTGTTTGCAAAATTTTAGTTTTCCAAAATAGCCTCCCGTTTGAGCTTTCATTTTGTAACTAGATGATCATCATGTCAAAATGAATGTTTTTTTGCATTCTCCATACCAAGATGAGCTCACATGTCAAATTTCAGAGCTTTATGAGCTGATTTGTTATTTTTACCAAGTCAAAGCCAAATGCAATTTGTTCAATTTTGCACTTGCATTTTCAAAAACCTTTGTGAGAGGTCAACTTTGACCTTCAATATCTTTTGATAGGAGATGATTCAAGAAAATCCCTTTTGCACACATGTTCACTGCACCAAAATGAGCTAGTGTGTCCAGTGGCAGCTCGTTAGGAGTTGATTTGGTATTTTTGCAATGAGGTGATTTCATCAGTTTTAATTGGTTCTGAACAGGTTGTAGAAAGTTCAGGTAAGCAACTTTGACAATTAATATCTTTCACCTTGCGACTCCTTTTTTTGAGACATTTGTTGCTCTCAATTCTTGGATTAGATTCCTACGCGCCTGCAAGTTTTCATTTCTCCAGGAGATCGTTTGACCAGTTTCCCAAGACAATTCCAGAGCCAACTTGGCCATTTTTCACCATTTTTCAAATGTGCCTGAAAGTGAGTTTTAATGAAAACCCATTTTATCTTTTCATCTTTGATGCATTCTAAAGTTGTCCCAAATCAATTCAAGGTAAAATTTCTTTGAAAACACAAAAAAAATTAGTCAAGCCCACATGGGGACCCGACATGCTTACACAAGGCATGAAGATTGAGTTGGAGGAATGCACAATATGTGAAAATGATTTGCCAACCTTTAACAAGGAATTTTCATGCTTGAATAATCTAGCTGTGCACATCTATGATCAATTTGAGGATTCAATGTCAATCTCATTAGGAATTATCAAAAGAATTGGAGGGTGATACTGATCATGCATTTTCAGAATGTATGGACATGGCTGAAATATTAGACCTATATGTAATAAATTTAGAGGATGAAATAAAGGATTCATAGGGTAAACAAATAGAATATGTGCATGAATCATCAACACATATACCTCAGTTGCCCCATCATTCAGCTATACTTTTGAAAAAACTGAAGGTCAAGATGAAAACCAGATGAAATTGAAATTAAAGGTTGAAATGACAAAGCAACATCAAAACTTCATTCTGAAAGTGAATGGATACAAAGGAGCTTAATTTCATATTGCAAAGGGATGCTATGATTGCAGCCTATGCACATAGTGGTATCTTGAGAAGTTCTCAGAAATAAGCTTCCTGGAGCCGAGGCGAATTTGTGCTTACAGTTGAAATGTATCAAAATTGTTTGGGGAAATTCTATTTGGTAGGGCTGCAATGGGAAGAAGATCGGTGTTTTTGTTAATCACTGGTAAACATTCTCCTGCCACCAAGAGGAGAGATCTCAAGGATGTGCCAACTCATATTGAAGGTGAGCAGCCCCTGAGATGTTTTCCACTATAAACTGCACACCCAATGCAATGCTGGAAGGAGTTTGACTTCAAATATTTCAAAGCAAGCAAAAGACACTTCAAAAGGATGCATAGAATATGTGAATGAATTCATTGAAAAGTCATTGAAACTTTCAAGAAACTGTAATTAGAAAGTGGCGCCAGTGTTTGCATAAAATATATGTATTGAAAATGTTTTAGAAACTTTTAAGCAAAATGTAACGTGTGGTCTGATGGAGGCAATACGTCTGAAGGAAGAGGGTCGAAATGCATTATGAAGGGTGTTTCAACGGAGGAGGAATTCAAAATAAAGAGTAGCGCTAGTCTTTAAAACTTTTAAATAAATACATGGAGGCCACGCCCAACTATTAGACACAATAAATATGTTGAAAAGTCCAAGAAACTTCTGAGCAAATGCAAGAGGAAGGAGTTAAAAAGGACGCTAGCCTGGCTTAAGTCTGTAAACTAGTTTAGAGAAATCCCTAAATCAATGCAGTCACATGGGGTGCCATGAATGCAGTAGGCGTATCAAATTGATTTGTCCAAAAGGCTTTAGAAGATTTTAAGGGCCGATGAAGGAACCCAAAAAACAATGCAATTCAAGGGAGGAGAATGTGGGGTTTGCTTTCTCCACAGAAGCAAGGTGGCCATACTAGCTGAAATAGTTCCATTTTACCCTGTGGTGGTTTGAAATTTTGTTTTGGGGAAGAGATAGGTGTGAGCTTTATGATGAGATTGATGTAGTTTCTAAGTGGAGGGAAATGCATTTCAGGGAATGGAGATCCCTCAAGGTACAAACACAAGCTAAATGGAGAATGCTGCACCCAGCATATGGCATTAAATTGCGTTTGTTGAAAATTCTTTATTAACTTTCAAGAAAATGCTAACAGAAGCCACGCACGCTTGGAGGGTGCACAACAAATGAAAGGTGAGCATCTATCACAACATAAAGGATGTCCAATATTGAAATTTGTTTGAAACTTTAAAGTAAATTCAATTAGAAATAGAGGACACCAACACTGCAGGATATGTTCAAAATGGATTTGTTGAAATCTCCTCAGGGACTTTTAGGAAAATGTAGTTGGCAGTTGGAGCGCCATGAAAGATTGGCAAAGTAGCCACGCCTCCTTGATAAAATGCCACAATATATGCACCGCTGTTCTTTTGAAAAGGTCTTAGAGACTTTTAACCCCTGCAAACACAGAAGGCTCGAGCCATCAAAAGGGTGCAAATTCTTGCAAACTCAAATGCACGAGGAGAAGAAGCCGCCATGGTTTGAGCATGAGAGGTGAAGCACGAACAAAGTAGAAAGAAGAAATTAGGGCAAACAAAATAAACTGAAAGGAGATCAACGGCTCAGGATGAGTTTGAAATGCAACAAAATCTAGACCGCACCCCACCAGATCGCCCAAGGAAGATGCAAGCTTGTTAATTCTCGCGAAATAGCGGGATGAGGCTACATTGAATATGGGCCCAAGGCAATTTAAATGTTGTGGTAATATTTTTAAGGGGCCTGATAAAATATTCAAAGGGCCACCATGTGGTGATAAAATGTTAAGCGTAAAATGGAAAATTAAAAGAAGGCTCGAGTAATATTCACTTTGCCAGTGGTGGGTCCTGGGTGATTTTTTTTAAAGTTTTCACTTTATTTAAAGAGTAAAGTTTTAAATGAAATGTGGAGTGTAACAGATGGGAAAATCTAAAAGGAAAATATTTAATTGGAAAGTGAGTATAAAGTATGGGTAAATTGTTTTATCCAAATACAATGCAAATTCCTTCTCAAATATTTTCAGATATTGTTGAGCGTGGAAAAGTAAAACTTTTACTATTTAAAAGTTTTTCTTTTAAATGGTAAATGGTGAACATGGGTAACGCAATAAAAAGGAAGGCCCACATTAAAATTTCAAATTGGTCACGGGTAAATTTTTCATTTGCCCCGTAAGCTTTTAAAGTTTTTCACTTTTGTAAAATGAAATAACATATTAGGTGCAGGTATTTTAAGTGTGGGATGCAATGTAAAGTTAATTTAATATTCACTTTGTGACCAAATATTATGTGCTAAGAGATAAAGTATTGTTGCAACAAGCAAAGAATAGAAATATGATTTTTTCACAGAAAACAGAGATGTTTTCCAACAGCTGGGCAAATTGATGAGATTCCTCACATGGGCTAATTTTTGTTGCTCAACAACTCATAACAAAGGAAAATTTGAGAGGAAAAATTGTTAAAGAAAGAGAGAAGAGAGAGGCTTTGCAATGTTTCTGATTGAACGGTGGATGGAGCTTCGAAATGGCACCATCAGATTGATTTTTTGGATTCTTCTATTTCTTCTTATTCTCATTCTCTTCTCATTCTAAGGGGTTCCAATTTTTGAAAAGTTCTACAAGTCAGGAAAAAGATCTGAGTAGAATTGTAAAACTAGGATGAATTGTAACTGAGTCACATATCTGAAAGTGTTTGTTTTGAATTATGCTTTCATGTTTATATTTTATCTGATAATTGTCTCCATTGCTGAAATGTAGTGCTCTTTTAGATTCAATAATAAAATTTATTTGAGTCTTTTCATGCACAACTGTTGCATTAGAGTTACATTTGTTGTTTCCTTATGTTCTGTGAATGATGTAATTTCTTTAATGAGTGTCAGCTGAACTTATTATTGCCTATTATTCAGAGGATAGTGTAATTGCTTCAACAAATGTGACGAGTATTGTGTTTCATGTGGATTTGTAAGAATGGTTAGCAGATAAAACTTCCGTGGTCTTTTTGTCAAAATATGATAACAATTGCAAAAGACCTTCAAAACATGTTCAACATTGTAGGATGAAATTTTGGTTATATGACTTCATAGCCCTCTTATTGGCATTGGTCAATTTTTCATGCATCTGTTGTTTTTAGTTTGGTCCCAATTCTTTAAATCATAAACCATTTCAATTATGTATGCTGAGTTATGTGTTTTCCATGTTCTCCATGCTAGTTTATGAGATTCACTTAATGTCTTGCCAATATTGAGTGATATTTTATGTTTCTCAGCATAATTCTATGAGAACATTATCTGTTAAGCAATATCATGTTAATTGTGTGTCTAGATTTTTAGATGTTGCTAAAGGGTCACCTCTAGGTCTTACATAGCCTGAAGTGTAGGGAAAATTTGTTGTAATTCAATTTCCTATCAGTTGGCCAAGTCCACCTTTGAATTTGAACATAAGAAATTGGCTAGTCTTTAGGATTGATTTGGTCTATTTATTTGGAGAACCAACACATGGCTGCAATCCAATCAAGTAACTCTTCCTCATTCAAATTTCCACCATACATGGGAAATTCAACTTTTACCTTGTGTGTATCACCTTTGACTACCTTAAGCAATTTGGCCATTCTCTGATCTTCATGGTCTAATTCTTCATCTTCATCCTCATACTCTTCATCTTCTTCTTCATCTGATTCACTCTCAACTTCATCTCTTCTCTTCTTTGTTTCCAAGGCAGCAAGCCTTTCCAACACAACATTATGAGACTCCAAAAGCTTGGCATGTTTCTCTTTTAACTCCTGCAACTCTCTAGCAACACCAACATTCTTAGGAGGCATCTTTACAAGTTTCGTCTCTTTAACTTCCAATTACTTTTCTTCAAATCTCCAACTCTTTAGTGAAAAAGATCTAGTCCCTGTTGCTCAAATACCACTTGATGTCAAGCAAGGTGGTGATGACCAAAACCAACTTAAATTGATCAAACCCAAACAAAAACTATCCCCTTTCAACCTTATTGACTTAGTTTAACACAACCCCAAAACCTAGTTGCTTGTAGCCTCTCAAATCTGCTCTTTCTCAATATCTATTATAGAAGTCCATACAGAACCTGACTTAACACCTTCTGAGATCCTCTTTAGGGCCTAACTCAACATACCAAAATATCCTATGAGGTTTCTTTGAAACAATATGCAGATTCAATAGACTGCCCCTATTTTTAGGCCACCAATTAGACATATTTTACAAAGGAAGTGCCCCCAAAACAACTAGTTAACCCCAAAACTCAACAAACAGTTCTTGATTGTGTTAGAAAACTTCAAATTCCACCATCATACCTCAAAGCCATGACCTCTAAGACACTGTACTTCAAAGCCCTCACTTTGCATACAATTTCCAAGGGTTTATTGAAACTATTATCACCCATGCTTATTTAACCCAACCAATGCTCCCAACAGATCACAAATGGTCTTCAAAAACTCAAAAATCCATCACATGGATAGTCCCATCACTATTTTGGCAAAACCCTATTTTCAACACCCTATTTTCAATTGGAAAACACACTGATCTGCCCTAGGGCATCAACCTTTTCCTAACAACTTGTATCCTCTACCTTCTAGACCATGTGGACACCTAGGCTACCATAAGATAAGTCATTCCACTGAGTTATAGATCATGACAGTGGGTTGAATGACTTAGAATACTATTTAACACCAATCAAACCCTTACTCTGCTCTTACACAGGCTGTTTCAGAAAACTGAAGAAATCTCCCACAAATATCAATGATAGACTCTAAAATTTGAAGCCAAAGAAAGTTAACTCATGGCCCTATAGAATGAAATAAGATTCAGAGAAATTACAGTCTGTATGGGATCGTAAAACTTCTAAAAAGTACCAAATAATAGAGAAAATGCATAAATAATGTTGTATTTGATATGAGTGATTCAATACACTCTCTAACAACTTTGGCTCGAGCCTTTTGGAGGCTTTATATACTCATTCCATTCAGATCTAACCACCCAATGACTATAACTGCTTTTCAAATTCCTATGACCCTTCATCTTCTAGGAAAGTTGCATTTTTTGTAATTTCTTGGTTTGACACTTTTACATTTTTGCAACTTTTGACCTTTTTACACAAATGACTCAAAAGTGACCCTTATTACATGGAAATGGTCTTAGTAGACCTTATTGAGTGTAAAAAGACCCTAAACACCTATTCCTAACATACTAACCCCTAATGTGTTTAGTTCATTTGCTTGGTGTTCCTGCGTCATTTGTCCAACCAGACACCACTTGCAAGTTAATAATTTGAAGGATTGTTGTCAAATGACTTAACTTGTAATTAGCATACACAGGTTGTAGGCACTGAAAAATGTCTTGGTCTACAAGCATCATTTTTCTTGATCTTCGTCTTCTGATAATTAAATAATTTTAATTACTTAATTATTCCTAATCACATTCCTCTATTAATTAAATACTTTTTAATTATTTAATTAATTCATTTCTTAACCTTTTCCTATCTTGATCAATTAAATAAATTAATTGCATCACTAATATCCCCCTTTCTTCAATAATTAAATAAATTATTATTTAGGGTATGTGCAGGATCATCATGGAAAAACAGGCCCTTAAGTGGCAAAAAATTCAGAAAAATCAGAGTTAGGCAACTTGACGTAAAAATTTGAATAAGTTATCTATATTATTTCAAAAATATGTAAGAATAGAATCAGTAGAAAATTGAATTTAGTTCCTAAAATACTAGGTTTATTTTTTATTTTTTAAATCTATTTGGTGAAAATTTGAAATTTTAATGCAGTAGTACTTAAATTTCAAGGAAAAAATAAGAAGTAGGTGTCTGTTTGACCACCCTAACTATAATAAAATGATAAATATTCTTTTATAAGATTTTAGATATAAG
>VDFB02322083.1:21841655-21881990 GCA_007258455.2 Sequoia sempervirens | reverse complement strand
GGAAGTGTGAACAAAGTTTGGAGTTTGAGTTTCAAAAGACCATTTTAGGTCCTAATAAGTCATTTTAAATCTACCAAGGGTTTCCCATAGGTTGGATAGTGTTCTAGTTGTGAAAATATGCATCTGGCATTTTTGTAGCATTTCTAGGTGCATACTTTGCATGTGTAACCCTTGAATGTGTGAAGAAAGCCATTTTGGTTCATTGTGTTAAGACTTTGGAAAGGTTTTGATTTAGTTGATTTGTGTTATATCACCCTGATCTGCATCACTTTTTATCCCAATACAATACAATGGGATTTCTTTCTCCCTAGCTTTTTATGGCTTTGATTTATAGTTGCAAGCCCCATGAATAATTTTACAAGCACTCTTTCAACATTTCAATTGGAATAAACCATAAATAAAATAGCATAAAGAGTAACTTGACCCAAACTCAAAGTTCAAACTCAATATAGAAAGCCTTTGATACAACATTCATTCATACATATGATTTTATAATTTCCATTTGAAGTTGACAATTACTTTTCACCCTTTTTAAGAAATATTTCAAACCATCGAACACTTGGGGTATACACAATCCTACAAATAGAGTTATTTTATGCATATTTTTGCAAAGATAGGAAGAAAATATTATTTCCTACTATACAAAATATTTCAAGTACTTTTAAAGGAGAGACTTCATCTGAATTTTGAAACCTATTCACAAAGAAAAGAAAACACAAAAGAAAGGAAAAGCAGGCCAGTTTTCATCTGACTGTTAATGGGTCATTAAGCCCTTATAGCTCTCACCATTACCCCCTTGTCCAAGAGAGCCTATGAGGACCCTAATGACTACATTTTATACACACAAAGCTTTACAATAGTTTCATCACAACATCACACATAGGGATTACCTTTTTTATGGTTGTAACATTCAACATGAGACACAAAATAATAACTAAATAAATAAAAAATATTTATATAGATAATGGATGCATTGGTGCTCAAGTAAGACCCACAAACACTCTTACTTGGCACATTCAAATTTACATCCATTCATTAACTTCACAAGGAGCCATACAATAACTATTTAATGTAATGAGGGATTTGAATTACTTCTAAATATCTTATAATACACAATTATATTTATTTTTGTCCCAATATAATATAATAGGATCAATTTCTCCCTAGCTATCTATGGCTTTGATTTATAGTTGCAAGCCCCATGAATAATTTTACAAGCACTATGTCAATATTTCAACTCAAATAACCTATAAATAAAATAGCATAAAGAGGGACTTGACGCAAATTCAAAGTTCAAACTCAATATAGAAATCCTTTGATATGGCATTATTTCATACATATGATTTTATAATTTTTATTTGAAGTAGACAACTACTTTTCACCCTTTTGTAGAAATGTGATTCTTGTCAGGATTTCTCTAGTAAGTTAAAATTTTCTGGTAACTTGCCTCTAAAACCAGTTGCGGTGCAATCTCCATTCCAACAATGGGGTATTGATTTTATAGGAGAGATAGCGTGTAAATCTACTGGAAGCCACTCATGGATATTGGTGGCCACTGATTATTTTACCAAGTGGATGGAAGTGATTCCAACAAAGAAAGAAACTAGTAAAGTGGTAATTGGCTTCCTGATGAGCAACATACTAACTAGGTGTGGATGTCCAGAAATGATTGTGTTAAACAATGCAATGTGTTTCAGATATGAGGAATACACAAAATTTTGTGAAAAGAATGGTATCCAAACTTCTTACTCATCACCGTATCATCCACAAGGAAATGGACAAGCAAAATCAAGCAATAAAAGCTTGATAAAGATCATTAAGAGAATCCTGGATCAAAATAAAAGAGCATGGGACTCTAAATTGAGGTTAGCAGTCTGGGAAGATAGGGTAACTGTGAAGAAGGAAATAGGCTATGCCACATTTGACTTAGTTTATGGGATAAATGCAAGGTTGCCCCAAAATAATCTGATGGAAATGTATAAGTTTGTCTAGATGTATGACAATGAAATTGAGGATGAGATGCAATTGAGAGTGGAAGCTCTCATAGAATTAGATGAAACCAAGAGGGAAGCTCAAATGAAAAATGCAAAATTGTAGTCACAAGTAAAGAATTTGTACGACAAAAGGACAACTGCAAGGAGTTTCCAAAATGGAGATTTGGTCTTAATGTGGAATGCCAGATTAGAAGATCAAGGGAAACATGGAAAATTTGATGCATTCTGGTTGGGACCATTTTTTATAAATGGTAAGTGGGGTGAAGATTCATATTTCCTCCAAGATACGAAAGGGGATATTCTTGAACTGCTAGTTCATGGATAGTTCTTGAAGTTGTACTTCACTTGAAGTATATATTTCCATGAACATTAGTTTAGGTTTGTATATATGTTAGTGTAGGTTTCTTTCCTATTGGGTTGTTTTGTCTAGGAAATTATTTTTGGTCATCTCTGCAACTGGTCTGCTCAACCTGAGATTATGAATTCTCGCTTCATTCCAATGGAATAAATGTCCCCAACTGAAGCCATTGATGGAACCTCAAAATTTTGTTCTATGTGTTCACTTTTATCCTGCCTTATGTCTCTGGTCATCTATGGTGTTTGGGAAAAGCCTAAGGTTGGGGTTTTACCTTTGTCTTCTTGAAAAACCCTAGTGTTCATTTTACCCCTTGAGTGGGATCTATTTGGCCGTTACTTTTTGGAAGGTTTTAAAACAACTTAAGCCCCATCACTTCGTCTAGGCTTGGGCCCCTTTTGTTTTATCACTTTATTTCCTTCACGTGATTTTATTTTCCTAAGTCTTGGATGGTCTCGTGCTCCCTCATTTAAGTGACAACTTATGTCATCGTTCATCATCGTCCTAGTGATGTCCCCTTAGTCCTTTAATAAATGTTTTTTTATTTTCCATAGGGATGAGTTCGCATGACAGTAGATCAATCATCGTTTGATCTCAGTTGTTCCCCACCATCCTGCAATAACCCCACCACACTATTCTAGTTAATCATGATATCACGAGAGAGCACCATGTGTCTCATCTAGTGAAGCCAAAGGAATGATAAAATACTTTGATGCATCTATTTGGTATTAATACATTATGCAGTGGGTTACTAAAGTGTTTGTGAGATGCACGTGTTCCAAATCAACGAAGATGCTATAATTTTGGTAGGAAAGGTGCCCGATGGTTAAGGAAAAAACTAGAAATTATGTTAGATGAACTGGATTGCCTATGGTTGAAGATCAACGGTTGCCTGCCATCACGTGATCAGAAGTTGCAAGGTCTTTATCGATCGCAATATCACGAGCAAGCACCACGTGGATTTTGGTGGTAGTATATAGTATGGTGGGCCCCTTGTTTCCATGATGTAGATTGGATCAGGTTGATTTCAAGGCAATCATTTGATAATCTGACCAAGGTGAAGGATCGATGGCTAATATTTGAATCTGCATCAAATATGATTAGATTCGTTCGTGGAGTGTGTGAGTGAGCTTTAATGGTGGACAAGACATCTACTACCAGGGTTTGATTGAAATAAAGGAATTATTCATAGGTTGATGGTATCAAAAAGAATTAAAAACATCTTTGTGGAGTAGTTCCAGAGCCAAGGACGAAATTACAAGCTGTCACAACAAGGATTTGGGTTTTTGGAAGCGCAAAGCCATGAGTTCAATTTTTGTATTTCCTGGTTATTCTGAATTCATATTTGGGGGAAATTTGTTGTGTGCTTGTCATAGGGCTTATTGATAAGTGTTTTAGGGCTATAGGTTAATTGAATTATGAGAAATTGCAAGGTTTTATTCTATAATTTCATATTTCTAGTTAGTCCTAGTTTCTTGAAGTTTGAAATTGTAAGGAGGTGCTAGTTTATCCAAGATGGCACCAATAAAGCAACATTCTAGCCAAATTGATTATTTAAGTAGAAATCTATATGATGACTTCTTGGATCAATTTCCCTTGTCAACAAATGATAGCAAGAAAGGATTGGTTTTGATGTGAGGAAAAACTATAGGGGAGGGATTAGTGTATAATTGTTCCAACATAGCCGATGCTAGGGTTCCTCCTACTGGTTTGGAGATGTTCAAATTGTGGTTTGGATAGAGGAATTTAAATCACCCCTTTTCAAATGGTTGGATGTATGATATGGGGAAGCTGGTGATACCAAATGTGTTCCCTGATGTAGACTTTCTTAGGGTAGTGGTTGAATGATATGACCCTATCACATGGGCAATCAGAGATAATGATGGAAGGGTTCTATAAAGCATTAACATAGAAGAATTCTAATAGGTTTTTGATTTGAGCGAGCCTAGTATGTACTTGGTTCCTATCAATATTGAGGAAATGAAGCAAGAGTATAGGAAGCTGAAATCACTCTTAAAAGATAAGTTGCTACCACCTCATTTGGCTAGGGCAAGAGGTTCAAGATTCTATATTAGCCCTAGTGACCAGGAACCTTTCAGATTGAATTGCTTTGCAAATCATTTCTTGGCCACCTTTTACTCACTGTGCTAGATTTTTGGTTTCAATCCTAACACAATGATGCCTATCACTTACATGTTCATGGGGGTAAAAATACAACAGCCTAACTTCTCTATGACTTATAATTTTTTTTCTTTGTTGGCTGAAAGGATACATGAAGGGATGTTAAAGTTGCAAAAAATGATATAGGCAAAAAATTCTTTTGGTATTCTATATTAATGTATATGTTCTTGTACAAGAATGTTGATTTCTTCTTTGAGAAGATGGAATTAAGGAAATTGGTTGATGGAGAAATATTGGCAGTACAGATGTGGACTGCAGATTTATCATGTAACAAGGAAAACACTAGTTATGTGCATTTTGACAAATTTTTTTCTTCTAGATTGAGAGCCAGGCTGATGGTAAATGTACCAAAGATTGTTGAGGGACTGCATGATTTCCTCATACCAAAAGGGAGGAGGCTAGAATTGAATGTTTTCCATAACTGAAGTGACATTATTCCATACCCAGTCAGCACTGTCTTGAGGGTGTACGATTTTCAAGGGACCCCTCATATATTTCCATAGAATGTGCCACCAAGGGTGGGATTTATAGAGGTTATGTGGCAAATTGGTTGTATCCATGAGGACAACCTTACTAAGAAGGGTAAAGGAACGTTTTTCCTAGACTATACAGTGGTGTCAAATTTTGTCTTTTGGAAAGCAGGTTGGGTGCACTTTTGGAAATTCTTTGAAGACTATCATTTGAGGTGTGGTCCTAAGTGGGAAACATGACCCTGAGGGTTTCTTTGCCCTTTTCATACAAAGGATAAAAGGTGGTAAGTTTGTGCATGAGTTCAACTTTCCTAAGGACTTGATTAGAAATGAATTTGACCTAAGCAAGCAGGAGTTGAACAAGGAGAAATGGATAGCTTATGATAAGCTATTGGCTATTTTGTACAAAATGGATCCAAAGTATGATCTATTGCTGGAATTCAATCCATACCATAAGAAAATTGACTTTTTGATGGATAACTTCAAAGAAATCATGGGAAATTTGAAGACTAAGAAGATAAACTTGGAGTTGAGTCTGGGTATACAAGAGCAAGGTTCTAGGCCAATTGAAATGACACCAACATACTGACCTACAGGAAAGAGGCCTATTTATAGGAGGAAAAGAGGTGATACCAGTGATGAGAAAGAAGAGGACAGAAAAGGGAAACAAATAATGTAATTTCCTACATAGCCAAGTCCAAAATTCAAAACACCTAGGGCAATTAAGATCATTGATTTGGAATCATCACATGAGGATAGTCCCTCAACACCACCATCCGAGCCAAGCCCTTAGAGGCAAAAGACTAATCAACCACATGAGTATTTGGTAGATGAAATTTTTGTCATTGATCAGAACATGTAGATTGGTATGCCTTCCCCTCCTAGGATGGCTGAGTTGGTTCTATCCGATTTGGATATGAAAGCCAAATGTGTGCAAGATGAAATAATCGAGGCATGTAAGGAGGTTCTAGATGATAATGCATTTATAAAAACTCATGTCTTCTTGCAATTGGTATGGAGAATGAAATTAGAAGAATACCAAGATAAGTGTAAGAAGAGAAGAGAATTGAGACCTGACAGGTTAGACCATGAGAATGATGATGAAATGAAAGTTGAATTAATGGATGAATTCAAGAACATCACTCCTGAGAAATCTGGTAAGTCGGGCTGGAGTTTTTATTTTTCCTGAATCATACATTCAAGATGTCCTAGCTTTTAATGCTATTTTGAAGTCCAAGCATCCCTTGCAAGATTTTGAAGAAGAGATTAAGGTAGCATTGCAAGATTCTACTTTTAGTGAATAATATGAGACCTTGGCAATTTGGGAATTGGCCCCTCAAGGGAGAATGCCAAATGTTACTAATATTAGCCCAAATTTCAGAGGGTTAATAATAAAGAGGGATTCAAAGACCTGAACCACTGAGGCCACTAATTTGACAATAAATGTGGCCAAATTAGCCCAAAAGACTGCTAAAAGAGAGTAGGCTGAAAATAAAAGCCTAATGGATAAATACAATCTCTTGATTGAAAAATATAGCAAGATGCAGCAAAGGAATATTGAGCTACAGACTGAGGTGGATAGGTTAAGGTACAAATAGATTGGGGAGACATCAAGTGCTCCAGGGATGAGTACATTTCCTTCCACATCAGGGTCAGTTCCTCCTGCTTCTCCTATTGTTTCCACACTAGGGTCTCCTAGTCAAAATCCTTCCCTCAACCCTTCTTTGGAAAAAATTGATGAAGAAATAGAATGCTATGTTGATCCCACAAGGAACTAGATAATGCACAAAATTGAAAAATTACAAGAATCCTTGAAGGTAAGTGAGGAAGGATCCCTTCTAAAACAAAAGGAGGTTGTTACTGCTATATTAATGCATCTAAATGAAAAGGTTGATAATAGATTGTCATCTATATATTCTTTATATTCTTTATTATTAGATGCAAGAAAGAATATTGATAGGGATTAGGAAATAGTGATACCATTAATTGAAAATTGGATCCCTAGGCCAATGATTTAGACATAATGTATAAGGCCTCAAGGTTTGATAGAAATAATAGGCCCAAATCATTAAGGCCTACTCAGGTGTTAGTTAAATCATTGCAAGGTTTTCAGACCTTACTAGAATACTTGAGTAGGAAGATCAAGGAGTTGGTGAAGAATTTTGATGATTGGGGCAACACATTGTTACCTAACATAATTGATGAACAGGGGAATATCAAGTCACTCCAATAGTGGCAGGATTAGGAAAATGAGGTCATCAATGATCAAATTAAATTAATTTTTGATGACTCAGATTAAGAATTATTGGTGATTTGTATTGAAAAAATCATTAGCACCAGCTCGTTCTTAGAATCTTTTGAAAGAGAAGCAAATCAGGTAGTAGTTAAATACACACCTTATAATGTCAAGGTGAATGAGGTAATCAATTTTGATTGGCCAACTGATAAAGAATACTAGAAATGGGTTAATAAATGTTTAACTGAGGAAGAGTAAAAGGAGTGGGCGGCTAATGGTTGGAAAATTAGTTGTTGCAGTTACAATGGATTCCAGTTTTGTTTTGGTGGTAGTCTGGGTGCGAGATTTTTGAGGTCTTTTGCTGCTGCATCAACCATTCTCAGCGGGCACTATGAACAAGAAGATTCTCGAGGGTGATTGTTGTTGTAATGATTTTTGGAATATCACCAAGCGGTCCAATTGGCTGGTGACACGTGTACTTTCTAGCCTGATGCTTGTTTTCTCCTTTATTTTCTATAAGAAGGATTTCAAGGCCAGAAGTACAGGTTATCAAGTTAGATATTTTTTGGTTGAGTCTAGGTACAGTTGCATAGAAAAAGTGTAAAGTTCAATGGTTTTAAGGAGAATGCAATTTAGGTTTTCAGTCATCCTATAGTAGCTTTTGAATTCATGGGGATTTGATGTTTTATGACAGTACTGGCATTTGAATTGAAATGATTAATCCAAACTCATTTCTCTCCATTATACATGCATGTCTTAATTTTGAATAAGATAATCAAGGGTTGTGTTATGCCTTGCATAACCACCCCATTTTCTTCTGGAACAAAATGGGTCCCCCTTTTTTTGTCTTTCCCCCTTTTGGGCCTTTGGTTTTCTTCCTTAGGCATTTTCTTTTTAGAGTTCTGTCAGAGGCAGAACCGGGACCAATACTGGACTTGGAAATTCCTTCCAAATTCTGGTCTTGATCCATCCCCGATTCCGGTTCTGACAGTTCTTTGTCTCTGTCATTGGTTCTTTCTCAGAATAGGGTTCGGGTCTGAGTCGGAGGGGTAAACTTTCTTTAAGTTTCTCATTCGAGTTCCATCCCAACCCCGACTCCGCATTTTCCTTCCTCTCTTTTCTTCATTGGTCTTTTGTTGGTTTTTTGTGTCCTGTGCCTTGGATGTTTTCGAAACATCCATCTTTTTGTTTTTTGTTTTGGCGGGCCCAGAATCAGAGAGGAAACTGAACTTGGAATTCTTTCCAAGTTCTATTTTCTTTTCCTTCCCCAATCCTAGTTCTGCCTCTTTCTTGTGTTTTTCTCTTACGCGTCTTTTCTTTTTTTTAGGTGGATTCGGAACCAGAACTGGAACTGAACTTTGAAACTTCAAAAGGTTTTTGGTTCAGGTTCTGTTCTGATCCCGGTTCTGCATGTTTTGCTCTTTCGGTTTTGTTTCTTCTATTTTTGTCGTGGGGTTTTCCTTCCCCTTTCTCCTTCTTTTCCTTGTCCTTTTTTGGGTGTCATCGGAGGTGGGTTCGGAATAGAATCTAAACTTGAAACTTAAAAAAAGTTTCTGGTTCAGGTTTGGTTCCGGTCCCGGTTCTGTCAGTGTTTTGTTTTCATCCTTTTCATTTTGGTTTCTTTTCTGGGAGCAGAACTAGGATGGGGTCTGAACTAGGAAATGGTGATTGTTCCCATGGCTTGTTCCCACCCCGACTCTGGTCCTGGTTCTGGTTTATTTTTGGTTTTGACCCCACCAGTTTCAATGGGGGGTGTCGTTTCTAGGTCGTATTTTGTCCCGATCCTGGTTCTGCTGGGACTTGTCTAAATTTTCCTCTCATATGGTCCCGGTTCAAATTTGGTCCCACCTCCACCGGTTTTAAAAGGGGAAGTGTGTTCCCATTTCAATTTTGGTTATGCCTCTACCAAAGTGGTGTTTCTTTTCGATGAAATTAAAGACATGATAAATAATGTTATATTTTATTTGCCTTTGAGAACTAATGGAGGAATTTGTTTTGTAGGATTAGGTTATTTATCTGAAGATATCTCTTAAGGGAGTCTCACCAAGGAATCTGAGTTCGGTAGGAACTCTGGTCAAAGGAAGAAGGTCTTGCCAACCTGATAGGGTCCCACCGACATATTTTGTGCCTTCGGTATAACATGTTGAGTGCGGCATAACATCTTGTTGACTGAGGTGAGGTCACAGCGACAAGAAGGAGCTCGCGGAGAAGAAGATGTGTGCCAAGAGGTTTCAGCGAAACAAAGGAGTCTTGCCGATGGTCTTCATGAGCTCGATATGACTTCTTTGGCTCGCCGAAGCATCTCACCGATTGGCCCATGCTACACCGACAACTTGCACAAGGATAGATCTGGAGCGGGAAGAGCACCAAAGGAAGAAGAAGTGGCAGTGAGTCATAACGCTAGCTGGTGTCTACTAACAAGGGTAGCTTGGCATTAATGGTGATATTTTAGGTCACTCAAAGTAGCCCCGCTGGAGTTCGAAAATGGACACAGAGGCGTAAAAGTTGGTACGGTAGCTGCAAAAGATCTACAGATGATTCCAGGAGACAATCTTTGCTGCCATGGACAACAAGAGTGCACATTTAATGCAGAACTGACTCCTTTCAAAAGATCTGAACACTGACTCTCCTAGATGCAGATATTTTATAAACCCTAATGCAGGGGGACATCACATATTTTTTGTACATTCTGTATATAAGGCATTCTTGCCTCTTTTTAAAGGTTGGAACATCTACAGTTAGAAATTCAGAGTTAGAACTTTTATGTGTTGGCACTTCTAGACAGTAAGGGATTAGAACTTTTAGGTTTAAAGAACTTTTAGACTTAGAACTGTTAAGAGTTAGTTAGTTAACAGAAGGAGATAGAGTTGCATCTTGATTCTCAGTAATAAGAGCTTCTCTTGTCTTCTTGGTTAGCAGTTAGATTTTAGTACAGACTGTAATGTATTTTCAAGCTCTCCTAGTGTAGTTGGAAACAATCTGGAGCCGCAGATTCTCTATACACTGGTGATTGTGCCAGCTTTGTAAATATTGCTTATCTGTTTTACTAATAGTAGAAGCAATCATAGTTTAATCTACTTCATGTTGTATTCCTGAATGATATTTGTCTTAATTGATCATTTGATTTGTGAAGTCTTCAAGGAATGAAATGTTATTTGTGTTTTATTTAAATGGTAATTAAAATATGTTATGCGAATTAGCACTGTGAATGAAAGAGGCTGTGTGTTAATCACAAGTTTACTTTGTTCTGTAGTTTTGGTTTATAAATTCCTTGAAGTTAATAGGTCTGGTTAAGGTTGGATGAACTATTGTTCTTTTCTGTTTCAGAACTTTGACTTATCTTTTTATATTTCTTTTAAAAAAAACACCTGTTAGAGTAGGTTTTAATTCATGTTTGATCTTAGAACAATTCAAAAGCTCAACACGAGTAGGCCCCTTGAATATTACTGTTGCATTGACCACTGAGTAACATCAGCATAGTTGAGACCCAACTTCAAAGACCTTGGGAGCTAAGGCATCCATGTGTTGCCTTTCTCTTTCAGGAGAAGTAGAATAGTAGTATTCTGCTTGCATTGTTGTGGTGCCAAAATCATTATCAACAAGAACTGGCACTAGAAGGAGGGACTAGAAGGGACAACTGGATAAAACTGGGTTTTCCTCTCCAGGAAGGCCTCATAGAGTCCTTCGATCAGCTGAAAATCCATCACCGTTGATAGAACTCAAGACCCCAACAAGACACAAGGTTCACAAAACTGGGGCCACCATCATACCACCCTTATTAGCTCCACTCACTCCACTAGATTTTTCACCAATACCCCTATGGATACCCATCAATCCACCATCCAATCCATCTCAATTGTCATCACAGCTATTTCGACCCATCCAATAGCTAGCTCAACCACCACCACCCCCACCAATGGCGTTCTTTTAGAATAACCCCTCTCCATTGGGGACTATTCCTAGAGGTTTCCATGATATGCCTAAGAACCCTGAGAAATTCTGCTCTAAATACATTCATGGGGAGTCAAGGAGTGCTGAAGAACACATACAGGCTTTTAAGGATTCCTGTGCAAGAGCTCAAATAGCTCATCATGATGTAGTTTGTAGGTTGTTCCCTTATTCCTTAGGGGACATGGCATACAACTGGTACCTTAATCTTCCTCAAGGCTCTATTTTAACTTGGACAGATTTGGAAAATGCCTTCATCAATCAGTTCAGGGTCTATGTGGATCGAGCTCTTTTATATCATCAGTTTGCAACCATAAGGAAGGAACCAGGTGAATCTTTTCCTTTATTCAATACCAGGTTCCAGTGAATGTATAGGAGATTACAAGATCCCCATCTAGTTACTGAGAACAGTGCCATTCAGGCATACTTTAGGGTTATAGACCCTTTGCTAGGTTTATTCCTACAAAGAACTTATCAACTAGTTGATATTGATTCCCTATCCAAAGTTTATCACTTGGCTATTAAGCTATAACAACAAACTAACTCTCAACCAAGTTTGGGAGGAGGTTTTCCTTCACTAGGGTGTCATATGTCTAGCCCAACTCCTCTATTTAACACTATCCCAGGAATGTCTCCTTCCCACTATGGGCCTATATCTAAATTGCAAACTTAGCCTCCCATTCCATTCTATGCTAATAGGACTTCAGACCCTTTTCAACAACCACAGCTCCTTCAAGGTCCCCAAGGTCTTCATAATCAAGTTGGAACCCCAAGCCATGTTGATCAGCCACTTATTCCTAAGGCCGTTGAAAGTGAGAAGACAACTCAGCTTACAAATGAGGTAGAAACCTTGAAGAAAATGTTGTCTCAAGTAACAAACGACATGGCTCAACTTTAGTTGAACCCTTCCCAAAACCAAGGGAACTACCCTAATCAAAATAGCAACAACCAGGGTACTTATCAGAACAACAACAATAACAACCAGAGGGGCTATTAGGGCCAAAATTCCTCTAACTAGGGTTACCAAAATCAAAGAGGATATAACCAAAGGCCAAATAACAATAGACAGTGGAATACAGGGCCCAATAATGGTGGAGTCTCTCACAACTATCAAGCAAATGAGGAGAGAGCACATACTACAAACATGGCTTACTTGAACTTCATGACCAATTAGTGCAGGTTGCATGATACTGCAACCCATTCTAAGGTAAACTGCCCTCTGATGGAGAAAGTTGTCAAGATGGCACACGAAGATGCCCACACATTCCAAGGGAATTCCAACAAAGGAGGTGACTCGCTGGATACTGCAATGGCTTATGATATCTTTGAAGAAGAGCCCTCATTCCCAATGCAAGAAGAGAATGAACTAGATGAGGATTCATATGATGCCCAAGCTTTTCAGACGAAAGGAGGACACTTTATGAGAAATCAAGGTAAGGGTCCATTCACTACATCAGCACCTCCTAATCACATGATGCCTCTAAATCAAAATGCTGATAATAATCCTCCTCCACCACAAGGCCCATCTGACTTCAATAACAAGGGTAATTCCTTTAGTGTTTTCAAAGGTGGTGCGAGTTGTAATACATAATTTGACATAGTTTCTGAGATGCAGAAACATAAAACTTCTTTATCATATTTTGACATTCTAAAGTGGTGCCCTACTCAAAGGGAGATAGTGCTGAAAGCTCTGGAGCAAGCTGTCAAATCAAAAGGAAAGAACAGGGTGGCACCTATTGGGGATGTGAATGCAGCCTTATATAGAAACAAGGTAGGTGCTCCACCTTTCCTTTTAAGTTTAAGAATTTCTGGTAAGAACCTACACAACTGTTTATTGGACTTGGGGGCTTCAGAAAATGTCATTCCATTTTCCATATGCAAAAAGTTAGGATTAAACCCCATTCAAACCAATAAGAAGGTCATTCAACTTGACAAAACAAAGGTTAATGTGGTAGGGGAATTAAGAAACATACACATTCAAGTAGGATCAAATCCTAGGATCCTAACCAACATAGATATTCAAGTGGCAGATATTCCTGAGACCTATGGTATGCTGCTAAGCCGAGATTTGATAAAAAATTTAGGGGGATATCTTTCCCTTGACTTTTCACACATGTGGCTATCATGGAAAGAGATTCCTAATCAGATTAGGATTGAAAGTGAGCCTCGCCTAAAGCATATCATCACTAAATATGATTGCCTAAATGAGGTATCTTTTTTCAAAATGGAGATGGGGGTTTACAAAAGTGAGGAAATTATAACCTTCTTGGTTCTCAATGCTAAAGACATGTCAAAACAAAAACCCCTTGACCCCATCATTGATAAAAATCAATAGGCCCTAATTAGAAAGCTGCAACAAAACCAACTGGTCTTAGGGGAAGATACTAATCTGTAAAGTCTCCTGCTCCCTAATTGGTGCAGGGTACACTACCAAAATCACTCTAAATTAACTTTCCAACCTTGCATTGACATTATAGATCATGTTTCTCAAGATAAAGAGGCTAGCACAAGCCACCCTGAGACCATTGCAGATCGCTTCTCATTTGAAGCCAAGGAAGTAACAATGTTAACCAGAAATGAGATACAGTCAAAGGAGGTTCCCCCTGATATTCAACCTACCACAAACACACTTCCAAATCAACATATTGATGAGGAGCAGCCCCAAGGTTTGTTTGACACCCTTCCACTCATGGATATACCAAAATCCAAGGGGTTAACCAAAGAGACAAGTGAATGTCAAGGAGATAACCTTGGGCCACACGATACATCTGTACAGGGATTGGGGATTACTCCTAAGGAACCTATTGAACATCCGTTCCCTATATCTGATCCAAAAGGTCAAGCTACCCCACCCCTGGCTCATTCTATCCAAGTGCCCACAATGACCCCAAAAGAACCAACCCCAGCACACAATCAGCTATGGACCCTTACCTTTGATGGATCCAAGTCCAAAACTAGTTGTGGTGTTGGAATTGTACTAACTAGCCCTCAAGGGAAAATCTTCTTTGCTTCTTATAGGTTGCAATTTAGATGCACAAACACGTGGCAGAATATGAAGCTCTAGCATGGGGACTGATCTTTGCACATAAGAAGAAGGTTACTACCTTGATGGTCAAGGGACATTCAGAAATAGTTATCAGGAAAGTGCGCAACCAATATACATGTCACAACAAGAGGCTGACAACATATGGGAACATGGTATGGAACCTGATCGAAGACTTTGATACCTTTGGGATTAGCTTAACCCCTAGAGAAGAAAATTAGGTAGCTGGTGCACTGGCTGTTGCTGCAAGCACTTTGGAACCTATGCAAGACTCCAAATTCAAAAGATTCTCAATGGAACTGATGTCCACCCCAGCTGTTCCTAACAATATCAAGAATTTCCAGGTCTTTGATGATGACTAACATATCCTTGCTTTCCTAGCAAGTTCTGATGTTTTTGAGGGCCAAATTATTGATGAGTCCAATAGAGATCAAGGGGATTGGAACCCTGAAGAATGTGATACAAAAGGGGTTCTTAATCTGAAAAGTAATAACATTCCCAAGGGAATGGTTGCTCTAGAAAGAATCTTTGACTTAGACCCAAGGGCTTGGGAGAAGGTATCAGCTGAAGACAAAGGAGGTGAATACGAAATAGTTAACTTAGCTGATTCTGGTCTTGAAAGGAATGTCTACGTAGGGAAGGCCTACCCTAAATCAATTAAAGAGGACATACTGAGGGTGCTTAAAAAGGATATTGCTGCGATTGCCTAGTGTATGAAGACCTCCAAAAATTTGATGCTTCTGTTATGACTCACACTATCCCCTTGAAGCCTAAGGCTAAGCCCTTCCGATAGAAGCAACACCCTATTAATGCCCTGATTGAGCCGTTGATCTATAAAGAAGTTCAAAAAATACTGTCTGCAAGGATAGTCTTTCCTATGTGCCATTCAACATGGATAGCCAACTTAGTTCCAGTCCACAAGAAGAATGGGGAGATCAGACTATGCGTGGACTTTAGAAATCTAAACAGGGCTTCAAAAAAGGATAACTACCCACTTCCCTCTCTGGATGAAGTCTTGTAGACTGTCAACAGAGCACAAATGATGTCATTCTTGGATGGTTACTCTAGATACAATCAGGTAATGGTCAACTTTGAGGATAGGATGAAGACGACTTTCAATACAAAGTGGGGAATGTTTGCATACAGGAGGATGCCTTTTAGTCTGATAAATGCTGGAGCCACTTTCTAGCACACCATGGACATAGCTTTCAAGGATCTAATTGGAAAATGCATTATTGTTTACATAGACAACCTGACAGTGTTTTCCAAGGACTGATTGAACCACGCTGCTGACTTGGCCAAGGTTCTCGAATGATGCATCTAATATGGAGTCTCATTGAATCCAAAAAATGCATGTTCAAAGTTTTTGAGGGAAAGCTCTTGGGGCATATAATTTTAGATAAGGGAATATCAATAGATCTAGACCTAGTTGAGTCTATTCTAAAGATCACCCAACCAAGAAGCAAGAAAGAAATGAAGTCTTTCTTCGGGAAAATCAATTTCATGAGGAAGTTCATCACGGGCTTTGCTGAAATTGTAAAGCCTTTGAATGAAATGATGAAAAGGGACACCAAGGTAGAGTGGACTGATGAAGCAAAGGCGGCCTTCACACAAATCAAGTGATCCATCTCAGAAGCACCGGTCCTCACTAGCCCTAATTACATTAGACCATTCTACATCTACTCTTTTGCCTCTGAGCATTCATGCATCACCGTTTTAACCCAACACAAAGAGGAGGCAGAGGAGACACCAATTGCTTTCATGAGCTCTCCATTCAAGAACGCAGAAATTAGATACCCACCTTTGGAAAAATAGGCTTTTGCACTAGTTCGGGCTGTTAAAAAATTTTGACATTACATTCTTCGAATTCAAGTCATTGCTATAGTTCCTGATGCGGCTATGAAGTCCCTGCTAATACAGAGCGAGCTAGGAGAAAGAAGAGGGAAATAGATGGCCATCCTGCAAGAATTCTATCTAGAGATACATCCTATGAGACTCGTCTGAGGTACTGGCTTGTCTTAGTCCATGGTGAACAATGGCAACAACATCATTTGTCAGCAATACATGACCTAGTCTTTCTCTAATGACCCCTGGTATGCTGACACCATTTGCTTTATGCTAAAAAATCAATGTCCAGAAGGAATGAATGCCACTCAAAGGAGAGCCCTAAGACTGAAGAGTTCTCATTACATGCTCAAAGGAGGGTTGCTATACATGAGTAATTTCGAAGGGGTATATCTGAGATGCCTTGATCATCAAGAGGCCAAGTAGGTGATTTTTTGAGTTTCATGGGAAACATGGCACAGGTCATGGGTCTGCAAGTTCTTTGGCACACCAGATTCTTTGATGTGGTTATTATTGGCCATGTGTGTTCAAAGATGCTCATCAGCATGTGAGGACATGTCACATCTGTTAGATTTCTGCATCAAAGGAATGCCATGCAGCCATGCCACTACAGCCGGTCTACGAGGTAAGGCCATTTGCCTAGTGGGCACTTGAATTTATTGGAGTGATTAACCCAACCTCTTCTGTAGGACATAAATTCATTCTAACTGCTACTGACTACTGTATGAGATGGACAGAGGCTATACCCTACAAGAATAGCACAACAGAGGTAGTGATCAAGTTCCTCACCAAATGCATCACTACAAGGTTTGGGGTACCTTTCGCTCTAGTATGTGATAATGGCTCTACCTTCTCTTCTGCTGAATTTATTTCCTGGGAATGTGATCACAAGATTGTCTTGAAATATTCTTCAAATTATTATCCACAAGGCAATGGAGTTGTAGATTCAACCAATAAGAATTTCTTAGGGTTCATTAAGAAACTATTAGAGCATAACCCTAGAGACTAGCATACCTAGCTTAGATTCACATTATGGGCAGATAGGACTAGGATTAAGGCTGCCTTAAACACCTCACCATTCAAGATGGTATATGGCCAAGAGCCTGTCTTTCCTATCCATCTGCAAATACCTATCCTTGAGTTCATGCAGAAATTCTACTCCAATGACAATATGATGGAGGTCAGGTTAGCTGCTTTGTTGAAATTAGAAGAGTAGAGAGATGTGGCCTTACAACAATTCTTTAGGCATTAGGATATTGTCAAATGTTGGTTTGACAAAAGACTCAAGATAAAGGCTTTTAGGATATCAGACCTAGTACTGTTATGGGATAAAGCCAATGAAAAGAAGGGAAGCCACCAAAAGTTTGACAAACTATGGCTAGGTCCTTATCAAATTGCTGAGATCTTAGGGGAAAATGCTTTTAGACTGAGTAGCCTAACTGGAGAACCGGTTCCTTTTCCTGTCAATGGGCACTTTCTCAAGCACTATTTTGAATCTTGAGGCTTGTTTTTTTCTCTTCTGTATATGAGTAATTCATTGTTCTTTATGTAAATAATTTATTTGTCTCCTGTTCGTAAATAATTTGCATTTTGTGAATACTTTCTGTGTTTCTGCTTGTAAATAGTTTGCTCTCTTCTTGCAAATAATTTCCTGTTCATTGTTTGTCCTTTCCTTTCAGGCTTTTTGTTTTTGTTTTGTTCTTTGGGGTTCATCTATTTCCTTCCATCTTTCGAATGGTGGTTGTTATCTGAAGCATATTTTGGTCATTTGGAGAGAAATGGTTTACGTATTTTTAGGCTTTTTCATTGGATGATTTTGTCCTAAATTCTTTGTTTCATATCCATTGTCAATAAGAGTTGTGGAAGGTTTTGAAAACAAGGTGCAAAGTAAAAGACCTTCATTAGCTCCTTTGAATCTATCACAAATCCGTAAGATCATCTCCTCTTGTAATGGTATATTTGTCCTAGGGTGATAGTTTTGGAAGTTTTGAGTGAAAAATATGATCTCCCAATTATTGTTATGAGGTCCATGGTAGTTTTCAACCTAGATCAGATGTTTAACATTTGACATATTGAAAAAGAAATGAATCAAATATCTGAAACTTTGAGAAAAGAAATAGAAAAAGAAAAGAATTATCAAAAGAAAAAGAGGATTCAATATGAATGGGTGATTCTAGTATCTCTATCGGGGCTATGGACACTTGACTGGCTGTAGAGCAATGCTGTGAGAGAACTAGAGGTATCTCCGTTGGGGCTATGGATGCCTGATTGGTAGCGGAGCAATGCCCAGGATATCATTGCACAAAAGCTAAGGGGATCAACTCATGTAGCTCAAATCTTGCACATTATCATCCGAAAGATGAAGAAACTTTTTAGAAGAGTGATGCACAATCAAGCACACACATAGATTAAGGGTAGCCAGTGTTGATTTACGTCTGTGATTCTAGCTTAGCCTTGCCTGTTAAAACTGACCCAAATGGAGTTGTAATGCTCATGAACCAGAGATTCTGGGTAGCTAAATCCTTCGGTTTCTTGAAAATGGTTAAACCATTTTCTCAGCCAAGTCACCATTTGTTATGCCTTGCATAACCACCCCATTTTCCTCTAGAACAAAATGGGTCCCCCTTTTGGGCCTTTGGTTTTCTGCCTTAGGAATTTTCTTTTTAGAGTTTTGTCGGAGGCAGACTTGGACCAATACCAAACTTGGAAATTCCTTCCAAGTTGTGGTCTTAATCCGTCCCCAATTCTAGTTCTAATGGTTCTTTGTCTTCGCCCTTGGTTCTTTCTCGGAATCGGGTTTGGGTCCGAGTCAGAGGGGTAAACTTTCTTTAAGTTTCTCGTTTGGGTTCCATCCCTACCCCGACTCTGCCTTTTCCTTCCTCTCTTTTCTTTGTTGGTCTTTTGTTGGTTTTTTGTGTCCTGTGTCTTGGATGTTTTTGAAACATCCATCTTTTTCTTTTTTGTTTTGGTGGGCCCGGAATTGGAGCGGAAACCAAACTTGGAATTCTTTCCAAGTTCTATTTTCTTTTCCTTCCCCAGTCCCAGTTCCACCTTTTTCTTGTGTTTTTCTCTTGCGTGTCTTTTATTTTTTTCCAGCGGATTCAGAACTGGAACTGGAACCGAAATTTGAAACTTCAAAAGGTTTCTGGTTCGGGTTCTATTCTGATCCTGGTTCCACGTGTTTTTCTCTTTCGCTTTTGTTTCTTTTGTTTTTGTCATGGGGTTTTCCCTCCCTTTCTCCTTCTTTTCCTTGTCCTTTTTTGGGTGTAGTCGGAGGCGGGTTCGGAATGGAATCCAAACCTAAAACTTAAAAAAAGTTTCTAGTTTGGGTTTGGTTCTGGTCCCGGTTTTGCCGGTGTTTCATTTCCGTCCTTTGCGTTTTGGTTTCTTTTGTGGGAGCGGAACCAGGATGGGGTATGAACTAGGAAATGGTGATCGTTCCCATGGCTTGTTCCCACCTCAACTCCGGTCCCAGTTCCAGTTTATTTTTGGTTTCGATGCCACCAGTTTCGACGAGGGGTGTCATTTTTGGGTTGTATTTTGTCCCAATCCCAGTTCTACTGGGACTTGTCTAAATTTTCCTCTCGTATGGTCTTGGTTCAGATTTGGTCCCACCTCCACCAATTTTAAAAGGGGAAGTGTGTTCCCATTTCAGTTTTTGTTCTACCTCTGCTAGAGTGGTGTTTCTTTTCAATGAAATTAAAGACATGATAAATAATGTTATATTTTAGTTGCCTTTGAGAACTAATGGAGGAATCTATTTTGCAGGATCAGGTTATTTATCTGGAGATATCTCTTAAGGATGTTTCGCCAAGGGATCTAAGTTCAGCTGGAACTCTGGTCGAAGGAAGGTCTTGCCGACCCGTTAGGGTCCCACTGACATATTTTGTGCCTTCAGTATAACATGTTGAGCGTGGCATAACGTATCACTGACTGAGGTGAGGTCACAACAACAAGAAGGAGCTTGCAAAGAGGAAATATGTGTGCTAAGAGGTTTCAGCGAAATGAATGAGTCTTGCTGATGGTCTTCGTGAGCTCGATATGACTTCTTTGGCTCATCGAAGCATCTCACTGACTGGCCCATGCTACACCGACAACTTGCAAAAGGACATATGTGGAGCGGGAAGAGCACCAAAGGAAGAAGAAGTGGCTATGAGTCATAATGCTAGCTGGTGTCTACTAATAGGGGTAGCTCGACATTAATGGTGATATTTTCAGTCACTCAAAGTAGCCCCGATGGAGTTCAAAAGTGGACACGGAGGCATGGAAGTTGGTACGGTAGTTGCAAAAGATCTACAGATGATTCCAGGAGACAATCTTTGCCGTCATGGATGGTAGGAGTGTGCATTTAATGCAGAACTGACTCCTTTCAAAAGATCGGAATGTCGACTCTCCTGGATGCAGATATTTTATAAACCCTAATGTAGGGGTACAACACATCTTTTTGTACATTCTGTATATAAGGCATTCTTTCCTCTTTGTAAAGGTTGGAATGTCTACAGTTAGAAATTCAAAGTTAGAACTTTTACGTGTTGGCACTTCTAGACAGTAAGGGATTAGAACTTCTAGGTTTAGAGAACTTTTAGACATAGAACTGTTAAGAGTTAGTCAGTTAACAGAAGGAGATAGAGTTGCATCTTGATTCTCAGTAATGAGAGCTTCTCTTGTCTTCTTGGTTAGCAGTTAGATTTTAGTACAGTCTGTAATGTATTTTCAAGCTCTCCTAGTGTAGTTGGAAACAATCTGGGGCCGTAGATTCTCTGTACACTGGTGATTGTCCCAGCTTTGTAAATATTGCTTATCTGTTTTACTAACAGTAGAAGCAATCAGAGTTTAATCTATTTCATGTTGTATGCTTGAATGATATTTGTCTTAATTGATCATTTGATTTGTAAGTCTTCAAGGAATGAAATGTTATTTGTGTTTTATTTAAATGGTAATTAAAATCTGTTATGCGAATTAGCACTGTGAATGAAAGAGGCTGTGTGTTAATCACAAGTTTACTTTGTTCTGCAGTTTTGGTTTATAAATTCCTTGAAGTTAACAGGTCTAGTTAAGGTTGGATGAACTATTTTTCTTTTCTATTTCAGAACTCTGACTTATCTTTTTATATTTCTTTAAAAAAATCCCCCTATTAGAGTAGGTTTTATTTCATGTTTGATCTTAGAACAATCCAAAAGCTCAACACTAGCAGGCCCCTTAAATATTACTGTTGCATTGACCACTGAGTAACATCAGTATAGTTGAGACCCAACTACAAAGACCTTGGGAGCTAAGGCATCCATGTGTTTCCTTTCTCTTTCAGGAGAAGCAAAATAGCAGTATTTTGCTTGCATTGTTGTGGTGCCAAAATCATCATCAATAAGTTGTCTCATTCATCTCACTATTGTGGTGTGTATGATTTCTATTTTGGCTTTAATTCAAGTAATTAATTAAAATGCTTGAATGGGATTGTAGGTGGATATGTTATGTATAAGGATTTGATAAGTAGTATTGGGTTAAAATACATGTTGATGAAATTGTAAAGCAATGCTCTAATGGATCTTATATGCTATGTGTTAAATTTTTCATAAACCCTTAGATGTTTATGAATTTGACTCCCCCAATGGATATATGGCATTGATCTAAGTTGTACTAATTTGTATGGTTCAATACTTGTTTGTCTTTACCTAGAGCTTGCTATAAATTGCAAATCAATGACTATTTTATATGGTGAAATGTGTTGTGATTATCTCATGCTCCAAATAGTTAATATTACCGATGAACAACCAATTCTATTCGGTATCATCCTATTTTTTTAAGCTATTAAATGAGATTATTTGTTTTTGTTAATGTCGTTTATGATAATGGTGCAGAGGTCGTAAATGCATTAAGGGATCACCCTCCCGGGTCTTGCAGAGCCCAAAGTGTAGGAGGTCTTTAAAATCCTCGTCAGTTGGTCCAAGTCCTTCGAGCTACCCTTGATTGGAATTGGTAATTCCATAGGTAGATTAGAAGACCAACCTAGTTATAGTAAAAATAACCAACAAAATGGTGACTCTACTGGGGATGCTAATTGCAATATTTCTAGTTAGTGTGTCGGTTATCTATTTTTCATAGGGTTTTCATAATAGTTTTGTGATTTGAAGGTCAAGCCCATGGTTCTATGTTTGGTTTGTCCATTTCTTCTGTTTTCAAAGCGTTTTGAGTCATTTAGTGAAGCATAGTTTTATGTTGTCAGTATAAAGTTCCAAAGGTCTTTTGAATTCCACCAAGTATTTCTAGATATTTGGTATTCCTAAGATAATTGGGTGGTGACTCTGAAAGTCTCTGCACCAGTGTACATTTTATTTTGAACATTTAATATAAGTTGAAGGATCTTTTGGACAAGTACCCAGAATGAAGAACACCAAGTCATTCATGAAGAATCATCTGGAATAGAAATTGGAGGGTGAACTTCCTAAAGTGAAGAAGAAGGGCTGAATAAAGAAAAGACCAGAATATAGCAATGTTGCTCCCATGTCACAGAACCCTATACACCAACGTACAAGTAAGCCTTTACACCCTATCCCTGAAACTCTTGAAGAGGCGTCTAGAAATTTAGAATCAGATAGTTGTGGATTTTTTGATACATGATTTAATACACTAGTTCAAGAGGATGTAACATGTCAAAATAAAAGGCTTGTTAGTGTCCAATATACTATAAAGAGAAAAGTTAGGATTAGAAGTTGAAGCCATCACCGAAACGACACCAATGATGTTCCTCCTCCTACCAAAGATGATGGAACTCCTTTATTTTCTGAACATGTACTTGAAGAGGTTAATCTAATAGATCTAAGTGATACATCATGTTCTGATATGAATTTTCCTAACCCTGATGATGTTTTTGGAGACATTCACTCCTTGAGATGGGAGATCCAAAAGCAAGTTGAGCTCAAAAGAAAAAGGGAAAAGGAAACAAAATTGATGCAATTTGTGATTGAAAGGGATAGGTTGATTAGATAGTTGGAAATAATGAAACTCCTAAACCAAGAAAAACATAAGCCAGATGTTGAGGGCCCTGTTGTATGTGAAGTTGTTGATAAGAAGATAAATCCTATGTCTAAGGATATCCTATAGGTCAAGTTAATACCCAATCAAAACCTATAGACTCAAAACCCTCCAATCATGTTAAGTCTCAACCGAGTAATCCAAACCCTAAGCCTGTTTTAGACAAGGGAAAACAAAAGGTTGAAGGGATTAAAATAAGTGAAAGGGTGACTTCCCACCCTCCTAAATGATATCCCTCACCACATGTATCATTACAAGTTGAAACTACCTTAGAGAAGGCTAGAAGGGAGAGTGAGTCTCTTGCTAAAGAGTTGGAGAGGACAAAGATTGAGGTTGCAAATGTAGAAAAGAAAAGGAAAATAAGTTTCCTCAAGATGTCATACATTGATGAGGCTACACAAGCTACAACCTCATCAAGTCCCCAAGATGCCTTGAAACAAAGTCCTAAAATCAATCTGGATCCCACCACAAAAAGTTTTGGCTTGAGGTTTCATGCAACTAGGTTTGTTGATCTAAATCAAGATGGTTCTAGGATGCAAAATTTAGAGTCTGGTGTTGATTCTCAAAAGATTGAAGGATTATTCCAATGAAGACCTATACAGTTGGAAAGGTATAGTCAATTATTCTTTGATGGTATTCCTGGTTATCCAAATCCCATTCCTAATGGTATGAGAGAAAAGATGAGTAAGTTTGCTAGCAACAATGTTGTGACAACATAGGAACACTTAAAAAGCTTTTATGGATATGCTAAATGATTATGAGGTAGAGCATGAAGATGTTATAATGAAATTGTTTGTACAATCTCTGGTAGAGGATGCAAGGGATTGATACAGAGGTTTACCTATTGCTAGTATTGGTTCATGGTATGAATTTCAAAAATGTTTCAAGGAACAATATGGTGATAAGACCAATTATAGTTTCATGCTAAATGAGTTCAATAACATCAAGAAGTCATTGAATGAGCCTGTGACAGAGTTTAATCTAAGCTTCCAAAAGGAAATGTATAAGTTGCTCCAGGTGTTGAGGCTTTATGAAAATGTTTGTCTAACTACATATTTCAATGATTTTGATGCAAAAATGGCATATCTCCTCAAGGATAAGGACCCTCAGACTGTGAAGGATGCATTTAGGGTGGCTATAAATATTGAGAGCAATAGAAGAGCTTTTGGGAAATATGGCAGGAGGGAACAACCCACACTTTTAAAAAATCCTAAGGAGAAGATAGAGAAGGTTCTTGTTGCAAAGCCTAAGGATGACAAAAATTGGGAAAAGGTCTTTAGCACTTTGAAAGACAAAAATTATAGTGTTTCCAAGCAAGAAAAGGGTATAGGAAATGAAAAGAAACAGTATAATAAAAATGACAGACTGCCCAGGTTGCAAAAATTATCCTTATAATACAAATTGGAAAGATGGGAAACTGATCTTGCCTAGCCAGAAGCCTAAAGATGATCAACATACGCCAAACCCCTTACAGGAGCATTCATTAAATTTAGTACAAGATAGAACATGGTGTGAGGTGTGTGAACATCCACATGATCAAAATTACTGTGGTATTGCTCAGTTACTTATTGTTGAGGAAACATAGGAGGATGCTCATGAGTAGACTCTGGAATGTGAGTAGGGTGATGTGGATATTTGTATGGCCAAATCATACATTGATGATGCAGAGTGTTCCTCTAATGAAGAATTATAGGGAGTTGATGTGGATAATCAGAGACAAAGAAGTGAAACGTACCATCAATAGGTTTTTTCTGATGAGGAGGTTGATTTTGACCATAATGCTTGCAATATGGAATGGGTTGAAGATTTAGTGTCTTTAAAGAGACCATCAAAAGAAGATATTGCAAGGTTGACTGAGGAAATGGCTGCTCAAATGAGAAATTCACTTTAGTTAAGAAACATAACTGTGGGTGGTGAACAAGGTAAACAAAAATAAGGATGTTAAGGTTAACAAAAAAAAGGACGTTGTTAAAATCAAAGAGCTTAAGAATGATAAGGTTTGGGAAAAAATAATGACACCCCAAAACCTCAAGAAGATGTAGCTTCATCATTGGTGAAGACTAAAGTGATTACAAAGCTTGTTGAACCTGTTGCAGATGATAAGAAGCAAAATAAAATAGAGAGAAATAAGCAACAAGAGAAAAAAGAAGATGATGAAGGTATGCTATCTAATTTGCCTAAATATACACCTGTAGATATGTTTCAAGTGCTTTCTCAAGTTAAAGTTACTGTACCTTTGCTAGAAATGATGAGAATAAATGAGCATAAGGAAAAGACAATAGCCTTGATCGAAGGTGTTGCTGGTAATAAGATTGAACAAGGTAGTTGTAAGGAAGCAAAGGATAAAGAGAAAGAAGTGGAGGGAATTGTGTTACAAATTCCCCCTGTATATTTAGGGAATTCTATCAATATGTGCCTTGAAAATATAACCCCCTTTTTTTTAAGTGTTGATATAAATGGAAAAACTTTAAGGAACTGTATGATAGATTCAGGGGCATCAAATAATGTTATGCCAGTCAAAATGATGGAGGAAATGGGCTTAATAGTAGATAAAACTCAAGGTAAATGCTATGCTTTAGATTCAAGAGAAGTGCCAGTTGTTGGAACTATTAAAGCATTTCCTTATAAATCGACTCAATATCCTGAGAAAGATTTAACCATGATTGTATTAGTTGCAGACATCCCACCTCATTTGGGATGCTTATATCAAGAAAGTGGAGTGCATCAATGGGGGGTAACATGCAATGTGATCTATCATTTGCTACTTTATCCATTGATGGTAAGGATGTCAAGATTGAAAGAGAGTCAAAAGTATCCCATATGATTGAGCATGACCCGATTGAGAATATGACATGCTTTATTGACAGTGGAATAAATGAATTTAGGGTTGAGGAATGCCCTAACAATTGTGATAAGCCTACTGCACCAATTGATATAGAAGTAAGATAGTTGTCAAAGTCTATTGACTTGTGGACTATGTACTTCGATGGTGCAAGTTCAAAAGAAGGATCTGGTGTAGGGGTTTTGTTGCAATCACCAACTAGAAAAACATTCAATTTTTCTTTTACTTTTTTATTTGAATGTACCAATAATGTGGCAGAGTATGAAGCTCTGTTATTGGGGTTAAGGTTGGCTACAAAACATGGGATCAAGAAGCTCAAGGTAATTGGAGATTCTGAGCTTGTGGTTTCCCAAGTTAGATCTAGCTATGTATCAAAGAATAAGAGGTTGAAATAGTATAGGAATGTTGTTTGGGATGAATTCAAGAACTTTGATGCATTTGGCATAGGATGGATGGAGAGAGGCCACAATAAAGTGGTAGATTTATTGGAAAACATTGCATTAAAACTAGATGACATGACTTATTCTGGAATTTCAAAGGTTGAGGTGCAAACCAGACCATCCGTTCTTGACAATATAAAAAATTGGCAAGTATTTGATAATGATGATGACATACTAAGGTTTTTGAATTGTGTGGATGAATATGAAAGTCAAGAAATTGACTTTGGAGCTTTTGTGGAAAAAAATGATGGTAAAGATATTGTATTTGGAAATGAGGTCATTTAGTTAAAGACAAATACAACTCCTAAGGGTTTATTTGTATTATAAAGAGTGTTTAATAATCAAGATAGGACAAAGGCTAATCATATCGCTTCCCATCCTGATGACTTGGAAGAGATAAATCTTGGAACAAAGGCATCACCAAAAAGGGTGTATATTGGAAAGAAAATGTCACCAAAAGTGAGAAGGATGTTAATTGACTTATTAAGGAAGTTTAGGCATGTGCTTGCATGGTCCTATGATGATCTTAAAGCATACAAAGAGGATATTTTCCAACATGAGATTCCTTTGAGAGAGGGAGCCAAGAAATATAGACAAAAGTAAAGGCCCATTAATCCCACTCTGGCCCCCAAGATATAGGAAGAATTAGTGAAGCGAAGGGATGTAGGGATTATCAAGCCAATCAGACATTCATCGTGGGTGTCAAACTTGGTGTCACTGAGGAAGAAAAATGGAGACATCAGATTATGTGTAGATTTCAAGAATTTGAATGTGTCTTCATTAAAAGATAACTATCCATTACCAAATATGGAAGCCATGTTGCAAAGGGTAACATGTTATGAATTGATGTCTATGATGGATGGGTTCTCTGGTTACAACCAGCTCATGGTCAAAGAGTCTGAGTAGTTCAAGACAACTTTCACTACACCATGGGGAACATATGTCTATGTTAAAATGCCTTTCAGTCTGACAAATGCGGGGCTACTTTTCAGAGAGCCATGGATGTGGCATTTTCAGATTTCATCAACTTTTTTTTGGTGATTTATCAAGATGACTTGACAACATATTCTAAGAAAGAAGAGGATCATTGTGAGCATTCTGGAGAGGGTATTCACTAGAGCATTGGAGTATGGTATCTCTTTGAATCCAAGGAAATGTGTATTTGGGGTAACAGAGGGAAAACTATTGGGACATATTGTTTCCAAGGATGGAGTAAAAATTGATCTAGAGAGGGTAATTGCAATAGATAAAATCCCACAACCCCACAATGTCAAAGGGATACAATATTTATTTGGAAAAATAAATTTCCTAAGGAGGTTTGTAGCAAATTTTGCTAAGATAGTTCACTTGATTTCCAAAATGCTTAAGAAGGGAGCCAAGATTGAATGGGAAGAGGAATTTGTTTAGGCTTTCTAGGCCATTAAGCAAGAAATAAAGGAGGATCATGTGTTAAGAACCCCTGATTTTTCTAAACCCTTACATATTTTCTCATTTTCTTCTTTCCACACAATTGCAGTTATGTTGTTGCAAAAGAATGTCAAGGGTTTTGAACAACCTATAGCCTTTTTCAGCAAATCTTTACAAGCTGCAGAACTTAAGTATGATATAAGTGAAAAATAGGCATATGCATTAGTGAAAGAAGTAAAGGCCTTCGAGCCTTATTTGATGGGAGCTACTATAGTTGCATATGTACCTAATGCTACTGTCAAGGATATTTTTACACAACAGGAACTGTTAGGAAGAAGGTGTAGGATCAACATGATCCAGGAGTTCAACATTGAGATCCAGATTACTAAGTTGGTGAGAGGACAAGGATTGGCCAAGCTTATGGCCCAAAGTAATCTAGAAGAAAATAAAATAAATTTGCTAGAAGAGGAAAATAGATCGCACATATGTGATATGGAGCATTCCGAGTCCTATAAAGGTGTGATATATTATTTGCAAAAGATGAAATGTCCTAATAACTTGAGTGAAAATGAGAAAAGGACATTGAAATTACATGTTATTAAATATGTTATCATAGTTGGAAAGCTCTAGTGGAGAAATGGAGAAGGTGTCATCTGAAGTGTGTTGACCAAGATCAAGCACAAGAACTTCTGAGTAAGATGCATGGTGGAGTTTGTGGAGGGAATTATATGGCCAAAACAACTGCACATAAGATAATGAGGGCTGGATTTTGGTGGCCTACTATTTTTAAGGATGCACACCAATTAGTGAAGACATGTGATTCTTATCAGAGTTTCTCTAGTAAGTTAATTTTTTTTGGTAACTTTCCTCTAAAACCAGTTATAGTGCAATCTCCATTCTAGCAATGGGGTATTAATTTTATAGGAGAGATCACTCATGGATATTGGTGGCCACTGATTATTTTACCAAGTGGGTGGAAGCGATTCCAACAAAGAAAGCAACTAGTAAAGTGGTAATTGACTCCTTCATGAGCAACATACTAACCAGGTTTGGATGTCCAGAAAGGATTGTGTCAGACAATCCAATGTGTTTTAGATATGAGGAATACACAAAATTTTGTGAAAATCATGGCATCCAAACTTCTTACTCATCACCATATCACCCACAAGGAAATGGACAAGCAAAATCAAGTAATAAAAGCTTGATAAAGATCATTAAGAGAATCCTGGATCAGAATAAAAGTGCATGGGACTCTAAATTGAGGTTAGCAATCTAGGTGGATAGGGTAACTATGAAGAAGGAAATAGGTTTCACCCCATTTGACTTAGATTATGGGATAAATGCAAGGTTTCCCCAAAATAATATGATGGAAATGTATAAGTTTGTCTAGATATATGACAATGAAATTGAGGATGAGATACAATTGAGAGTGGAAGCTCTCATAGAATTAGATGAAACCAGGAGGGAAGCTCAAATGAAAAATGAAAAATTGCAGTCACAAGTAAAGCACTTGTATGACAAAAGGGAAATTGCAAGGAGTTTCCAAAATGGAGATTTGGTCTTAATGTGGAAGGCTAGATTAGAAGATAAAGGGAAACATGGAAAATTTGATGCAATCTGGTTGGGACCATTTTTTATAAATGGTAAGTGGGGTGAAGATTCATATTTCCTTGAAGATATGACAAGGGATATTCTTGAACTACCAGTTCATGGACAGTTCTTGAAGTTGTACTTCACTTGAAGTATATGTTTCCATGAACAATAGTTTAGGTTTGTATATATGTTAGTGTAGGTTTCTTTCCTGTTGGGTTGTTTGGTCTGGGAAATTACTTTTGGTCATCTTTGTGATTGGTCTGCTCAACTTGAGATTCTAAATTCGTGCTTAATTCCAATGGAATAAACGTCCCCAACTAGAGCCATTGATTGAAATCAAAATTTTGTTCTATGTGTTCACTTTTATCCTGCCTTATGTCTCTGGTCATCTATGGCGTTTGGAAAAAGCCTAAGGTTGGGGTTTTACCTTTATCTTCATGAAAAATCCTAGTGTTAATTTTATGCCTTGGGTGGGATCTATTTGGTCATTACTTTTTGGAAGGTTTTAAAACTACTTAATCCCCATCGCTTTGTCTAGGCCAGGGCCCCTTTTGTTTTATCACTTTATTTCCTTCACGTGATTTTATTTTGCTAAGTCTTGGATGGTATCATGCTCCCTCATTTAAGTGACAACTTATGTCATCATTTGTCATCAGCCTAGTGATGTCCCCTTAGTCCTTTAATAAATGTTTTTATTTTCCAGAGGGACGAGTTAGCATGACCATAGATCAATCATCATTTGATCTCAGCCATTCCCTGCCATCCCGTGATGACCCCACCACAATATTCTAGTTGATCACGATATCACAAGCGAGTGCCACATGTCTCATCCAGTGAAGCGGAAGGAATGATAAAATACTTTGATGCATCTATTTGGTTTTAATACATTATGCAATGGGTTACTAAAGTGTTTGTGAGATGCATGTGTTTCAACTCAATGAGGATGTTATAATCTTGGTAGGAAAGGTGCTTGATGGTTAAGGACAAAGCTGATGACTGTGTTAGATGAACTAGATTGCTGATGGTTGAATATCAATGGTTTCCCGCCATTGCATGATTAGAAGTTGCAAGGTCTTTATCGATTGCGATATCGCGGGAAAGTGCAATATGGATTTTGGTGGCAGCATATAGTATGATGGGCCCCTTGTTGCCATGATGGAGATTGGGTCAATTTGATTTCAAGGAATTCATTCGATGATCTGACCAATGTGAAGGATCGACGACTAATATTTCAATCTGCATCACATACGAATGGAGCTGTTTGTACAGTGCACAAGTGAGCTTTAATGGTGGACATGACATCTACTGCCAAGGTTTGATCAAAATAAAGGAACTATTCATAGGCTAATGGTATCACAAAGCATTAAAAACATATTTGCAGAGCAGTCGCGGAGCCAAGGATGAAGTTACAAGGTGTTACAACAAGGATTTGGGTTTCTGCAAGAGCAAAGTCGTGAGTTCAATTTCTGTATTTCTTGGTTATTTTGAATTTGGATTTGGGGGAAATTTGGTGTGTGCTTGTTGTAGGGCTTACTGATAATTGTTTTAGGGCTATAGGTTAATTGAATTGTGAGAAATTGCAAGGTTTTATTTTGTAATTTCATATTTCTAGTTAATCCTACTTGTTTGAAGTTTGAAATTGTAAGGAGGCCCTAGTTTATCCAAGATGGCACCACTAAAGCAACATTCTAGCCAAATTGATTATTTAAGTAGAAACCTATATGATGACTTCCCAGATCAATTGCGCTTGTCAACAAATGATAGGAAGAAGGGATTGGTTTTGATGAGAGAAAAAACCCTAGGGGAGGGATTAGTGTATAATTTTTCCAACATAGCTGATGCTAGGGTCCCTCTTATAGGTTTGGAGATGTTCAAATTATGGTTTGGACAGAGGAATTTAACTCACCCCTTTTCAAATGGTTGAATGTATGATATGGGGAAGATGGTGATACCAAATGTTTTCCCTGATGTAGACTTGCTTAGGGCAGTGGCTGGATGATATGACCCACTAACTTGCTTAGGCCAGGAGGTTCTAGATTCTATATTAGCCCTAGTGACCAGGAACCTTTCAAATTGAATTGCTTTGCAAATCATTTCTTGGCCACCTTTTACTCACTGTGCCAGATTTTGGGTTTCAATCCTAACACAATGATGCCTATCACTTACATGTTCATGGGGGTGTAAATACAACACCCTAACTTCTCTGTGACTTATGATTTTGCTTCTTTGTTGGCTGAAAGGATACATGAAGGGCTATTAAAGTTGCAACAAAATTATACAAGCACCCAATTCTTCTGGTATTCTAAGTTAATGTATATGTTCTTGTACAAGAATGCTGATTTCTTCTCTGAGAAGATGTAATTAAGGCAATTGGTTGATCGAGAAAGATTGCTAGGATAGATGTGGAGTGCAGATTTATCATGTAACAAGGAAAACACTAGTTATGTGCATTTTAGTTTTTTTTTTGCTTCTAGATTGAGAGCCAGACTAATGGTAAATGTACCCAGGATTCCTGAGGGGCTACATGATTTCCTTAGACCAAAAGGGAGGAGGCAAAAATTGAAGGTTTGCAATAACTAGAGTGACATTATTCCATACACAGTCAGCACTGTCTTCAGGGTGTATAGTTTTCAAGGGACCCCTCATATATTTCCATACAATGTGCCACCAGGGGTGGGATTTGTAGAGGTTATGTGGAAAATTGGTTGTATCCATGAGGACAACCTTACTGGGAAGGGAAAAGGAACATTTTTCCCATATTATATAGTGGTGTCATATTTTTTCTTTTTGAAAGGATGTTGGGTGCAGTTTGGGAAATTATTTGAAGACTATCACTTGAGGTGTGGTCCTAAGCGGCAGCATGATCCTGACGGTTTCTTTTCCCTTTTTAGAAAATGGATAAAAGATGGTAAGTTTTTTGCATGAGTTCAACTTTCCTGAGGACTTGATTAGAAATGAATTGACCTAAGCAAGCAAGAGTTGAACAAGGAGAAATGGATAGCTTATGATAAGCTATTGGCTATTGTGCACAAAATGGATCCAAAGTATGATCCATTCTTGGAATTCAGTCCATACCATAAGAAAATTGACTTTCTGATGGAGAACTTCAAAGAAATCATGGGCACTTTGAGGACTAAGAAGATAAAATTGGAGTTGAGTCTAGGTACATACATGAGCAAGGTGTCAGGCCAATTGAAATGAGGTCAACATAACAACCTACAAGAAATAGGCCTATTTACAGGAGGAAAATAGATGATAGAAGTGATGAGAAAGAAGAGGACAAAAAATAGAAACAAATAATGAAATTTCCTACACATCTAGATCCAAAATTCAAAACACTTGGGGAAATTAAGATCATTGATTTGGAATCATCACCAGAGGATAGTCCCTCACCACCACCATCCGAGCCAAGCCCTAAGGGGAAAAAGGCTAATCAATCACATGAGGATTTGGTGGATGAAATTGTTGTCCCTGATCAGGACATGTAGATTGGTATGCCTACCCCTCCTAGGCCAGCTGAGTTGGTTCTATCCGATTTGGATATAAAAGGTAAATGTGTGCAAGATGCAAGAATAGAGGCATGTAATGATTTTCTAGATGATAATGCATTTTTAAAAACTCCTTTCTTCTTGCAATTGGTATGGATAATGAAATTGGAAGAATACCAAGATAAGTGTAAAATTGAGACCTAACAGGTTAGACTAAGACAATGATGATTAAGTGAAAGTTGAATTAATGGATGAATTAAAGAATATCACTCTTGAGGAAGGGAGAAATTTGGTAAGTCAGGATGGTGTTTTTATTTTTCCTGAATGGTACATTGCAGATGTCCTAGCTTTTAATGCTATTTTGAAGTCCAAGCATCCCTTGCAAGATTCTGAAGAATAGGTCAAGGTAGCATTGCACGATTATTCTTTTAGTGAAGAATATGAGACCTTGGCAATTTGGGAATTGGCCCCTCAAGGGAGAAAGCCAAATGTTACTAATATTAGCCCAAATTTAAGAGGAGGGTTAATAATAAAGAGGGCTTCAGAGACCTCAACCACTGATGCCACTAATTTGACTATAATTGTGGCCAACTTGGCCCAAAAGACTGTTGAAAGAGAGGAGGTTGAAAAGAAAAGCCTAATGGAGAAATATAATATCTTGATTGAGGAATATAGCAAGATGCAGCAAAGGAATGTTGAGTTGCAGACTAAGGTGGATAGGTTAAGGTACAAATAGATTGGGGAGACATCAAGTGCTCCAGGGATGAGTACATTGCCCTCCACATTAGGGTCAGTTCCTTTTACTTCTCCTATGGTTTCCACACCAGGTTCTTCCAGTCAAAATCCTTCCCTCAACCCTTCTTTGGAACAAATTGATGAAGAAATAGAATGCTCTGTTGATCCTACAAGGAAGCAGTTAATGCACAAAATTGAAGAATTAGAGGCATCCTTCAAGGTAAGTGAGGAATGATCCATTCTAAAACAAAAGGAGGTTGTTACTACTATATTAAGGCATCTAAATGAGAAGGTTGATAATGGATTGTCATCTATATATTCTTTATATTCTTTATTATTAGATGCAATAAAGAATATTGATAGGGATCAAGAAATAGTGATACCATTTATTGAAAATTGGATCCCTCAGGCCAATTATTTAGACGTAATGTATAAATCCTTAAGGTTTGATATAAATAATAGGCCCCAATCATTAAGGCCTACATAGGTGTTAGTTAAATCATTGCAAGGTTTTCAGACTTACCAGATGACTTGAGTAGGAAGATTAGGGAGTTGGTGAAGAATTTTGATGATTGGGGGAACACATTGTTACCTAACATAATTGATGAGTGGGGAATATCAGGTCACTCCAATAGTGGCGGGATCAGGAAAATAAGGCCATCAATGATCAAATTAAATTAATTTTGATGGCTCAGTTAGATTTATTAGTGAGTTGTATGGACAAAATCATTAGCACCAACTCGTTCTTAGAATCTTTTGAAGAAACAATTTAGGTAGCATTAAATACACACCTTATAATGTCAAGGTGAATGAGGTAATTAATTTTGATTAAACTAATGAAGAATGCCCAGAAATGGGTAAATAAATATTTAACTGAGGAAGAGTAAAAGGAGTCGGCTACTAACAACTAAAAAATCAGCTGTTGCAGTTACAACGGATTCCAGTTTTGTTTTGGTGGCAGTCTAGGCACAAGATTCTTGAGGTTTTTTTCTACTGCATCAACCATTCTTAGCGGGCACTATGAACAAGAAGATTCTCTAGGGTGATTGTTGTTGTAACAATTTTTGGAATATCACCAAGCGGTCTAATTGGCTGGTGACACGTGTACTTTCTAGCCCGATGCTTGTTTGCTCCTTCATTTTCTATAAGAAGGATTTCAAGGCCGGAAGTACAAGTTAGAAAGTTAGATAATTTTTGGTCGAGTCTAGGTAGAGTTGCAAAGAAAAATTGTAAAGTTTGATGGTTTTAAGGAGAATGTAGTTTAGGTTTTGAGTCATTATGTAGTAGGTTTTTAATTCATGGGGATTTGATGTTTTATGACAGTACTGGAATTTGAATTGAAATGATTAATTCAAATTCATGTCTCCATTGTACATGCATATCTTAATTTTGAATAAGATAATCAAGGGTTGTCTCATTCATCTCACTATTGTGGTGTGTATGATTTCTATTTTGGCTTTAATTCAAGTAATTAATTAAAATGCTTGAATGGGATTGTAGGTGGATATGTTATGTATAAGGATTTGATAAGTAGTATTGGGTTAAAATACATGTTGATGAAATTGTAAAGCAATGCTCTAATGGATCTTATATGCTATGTGTTAAATTTTTCATAAACCCTTAGATGTTTATGAATCTGATTCCCCCAGTGGATATATGGCATTGATCTAAGTTGTACTAATTTGTATGGTTCAGTATTTGTTTGTCTTTAAGTAGAGCATCCTACAAATTGCAAATCAATGACTATTTGATATGGTGAAATGTGTTGTGATTATCTCATGCTCCAAATAGTTGATACTATTGATGAACAACCAATTCTATTTGTTATCATCCTATTATGTTGAGCTATTAAATGAGATTATCTGTTGTTGTTAATGTCATTTATGATAATGGTGCAGAGGTTGTAAACGCATTAAGGGATCACCCTCCCGGGTCTTGCAGAGCCCAAAGTGTAGGAGGTCTTTAAAATCCTCGTCAGTTGGTCTAGGTCCTTCGAGCTACCCTTGATTGGAATTGGAAATTCCATAGGTAGATTAGAAGACCAACCTGGTTACAGTAAAAACAACCAACACTACACTACAAGTAGTAATAAGATCAATATCCTGAACAACATTTATGAGGCTAAGAGTGAGAAGAGAGATGGTATGCTACAAGCTATTGATGCCACTAGCCTATATTTTTGGAGGTCAAGAACATGAAAAAATGAAATTCATAGATTATGAAGTGCATAACAACCTAAAATCAAATTAATTAAAAGGTACAAAGCATACTTACAAAGTATCTATAACATTTAAGTCATTAGTCATTATTTAATTATGAAATACAATTTTTTTAATTTAAAATTATAAATGGTCTATATTACCTGAGTGAAACTTCAATGACCACCTCCACTAGTAGGTATTGTCGTAGAAGCTCCCAGATTAACCTATTCAACATCCAAATGAGATATAAGAATACCATTCATATAATGCTTAGCTATTCACATGCAATATTTATAATTTTTTTACTAGTTACATACCTCCACAGTACATGTGGTCATGTAATAGGGAGGTGGAGGACCATTGGAAATAGAATGAACATTATGACCCTAAAATTTCATTATAATGATTCAAACAATTTACTTAATATTGCATTTTAAAAGTGAAATTTAATAAATTAAATTCAATGAACTTGCTAACATTTAGTTGAATATCAAGGTTGAATGCCTCATCAAGGAGGGAATATGTCATCACCAACTGATCAAATGTAGATGTACCCTAGGCACTTTCATCTTGACTATGCATGGGATCATAACCACAGGCTGACCCAAAATCTTGACAATAATGAGGTAAAATTGTACTCCCTAAAGACTCACTCGACTCACCCTATGCTAGAGGACTGGTATGTTGTATGAATCTTTGGGTTAGGGAACTAATCAAATACAATGTGTCTACCTCAACACTCTCCTTCACAACGAAAGGGATAGTCACATGATCACATGCTAGTCTAGTGAGTGCTTGTCTCACTAGCTGATGTGCATTGATATGTGTCCCCACTCTATCTTGTGTGAAGCCCCCACCTCTACCTTGTAATTCCCACATGTCAAAATAATTTGGGATTTTATTGAGGAAAAACTCACAATAGATTTTCCTCAAAAAATATTACAGAACCTCATCTTTGTTGCATGGAGGATGGTAAAAAACCATCCACCACCTCTTCCAAAAATGGTTCTTTATCCCTTGGTGGTTGCACCAATGGATAGGGAACCTCTTGCTTGAAAGATGTAGAGGTCTATTTATTCTAGGGTTTTTGAATAGGGCACACAAATCAAATTTTGTATTTTTTTCATCTTTCACTTGTTTATAGGATAGTTTATCTATGTAAAATTCTCTAAACTCTCATCTCTTGTCCGACCAACTACTTAATTTCTTGTTAATTGAATCTAAATGTGATATTATTGATTCAAGTGATTAAGAAAGCATGGTTCTATGTAATTTTTAGCTTGTAGGATCTTTCAACCTTGCAATTAACTTAATTATTTTTGTTATTTTTAATTTACCCCATTAAATTTTCTTGAGTTCCTAGAGCATGTCGAGGACTTGTTGGAGGTGTTTATTGGGGTTGTTATTCAATAGGGATTTGGGCATGAGGTGAATCAAGATTTTGAAGAAGAATTTGAGTGGGGTTTGGAGGTGCATTTTCATTTCCTAAAAATTAAATAAATTTACATCAAAAAACATATTAAATCTACCTATTTGATGTCAATTTCACACAAAAAAACAAAAATTTCTTGCTTCTTTGACCTCCCTAATGTCATGGTGACATTTTGATGAATATTTAGTGAAGAATTCAAGTATTTTTTTCCCTTCCAAAAGCATGAGTGCATTATGTATGGGTTTCAATCCACCGAGGAGAACATAAAATTTCAAAAAACATAGAATGAAGTTTTTCTTTCTTTTGTTTAAATAACATATAATGTGCTCATGTTATAATGTGAGTGCATTATAACTTGGGAGTGACCGAGCTTGAGGCTTACTCACTCCAAGCTATAATGTGAGAGTGTTATAGCATTCTCATGTTATGGGTTTTTTAAAAAAATTGAAAGGGGTGGCCACTTTTTGGGCCCACATATTTTTGCACCCAACCAAAAGTAATCTAGTAACTTAGAAATGGGGCATAAAAAAAAAAAACACTAGCCAACTAAAAAGGATCATATATGGGAATACATGCTAGAACAAGATTATCATCAAGGCACATAGGCCACTTATCATCACCAAAGAAATTGCTCAAAATACTAATATCATAAGGCCCCAGACAATAAATATTTATCAAAAAAATCTTTAAAATATAATTAAAAGTATTAGTGAAACCTTTAAAAATAGTAACCCTATAAACAAATTTCCTTAAACCCACAAGTCTAGACAACATCATTTTATTGTTGCATGAAGAAAGAATGCAACATTTTTTAAATTTCTAGGAAAAATTGATAGAATATAGTTGTTATAGAATAGATTAAAAAATAAGAAGATTAGATCTAGACATAAGTTCTTGGCAATAAACTATCACTAAAATATGGATGGAAATTGGTAGGATAGGGGTGTTGAGTGCCTTAATCCATAAGTGTAAAAATTTAAGGTTTACAAGTATGAAAAATGAAGCAATATCTCTAGATCTCAATCTGTGAAAACTCAAATCTAAAACTTAACTCAAAAAATTGAGAATCCACTAAATTGTCTAGGAGAGATACTTAAATGCATTAATTTTAGGGTATTAAAGCATTCAAAGGAGAAAATAGGTTCAATGCAATCAACACATGAATATTTCTAGAAGGAAAAACATAATAACCAATTGAATCTATTATTTATAATGTTTTAAGTATATGATTTTGTGTAAAGAACAACAAATTTAAAAGCTTTATTTAAAAGATAATGTTTTAAGTTTATGATTTTTTGTAAAGAACAAAAAATTTAAATGCTTTATTTAAAAAATAAATAAATATGATATGAATGTACATGAGTAATAATTCCTTCAAATAATCTAATACTCAATCAAATTACAAAATAGAGGATGTATAAATTAGAGAAATTCTAAGTGTAGGAGACATTGGGTTCACCAAAATGTGAGATGATGAAATATGATCTAAGGCCAATGCTTGACCTGAATCACTCATTCCACCATGAAATATTGGGGGATACAAAAGTAACCATTAGAGACCATTTGGCTATTGTCCTCAAGGGAGAGCCAAAGAATTGGTTAGTGTTTTAGTCCCAGGTTTTATGATTGGATGATGAGATGCAATGATAGATTGTGAAGTGTTACAAACTAGCAAGTTAATACTAAAGAGATGAAATGTTATAAAATATAGAAAATGAAAACTAGAAGTATAAAAGCTAGAAGTAGATCTAGAAAGTGAAAATAGAGAAGAACCTGGTATCTAAATTTGGTGTAGAATTGGTAGGACATGGGTTCTATGCATCCTAGTCCATAAATGTTGATTTATAGGGTTTAATACTTGGTATTGGCACATCCTAGTTTGAGAGTTTTTGATAGCTGAGATCAAGTTTCAAAGTTTGATAGTTTATGAGTGATAATTGTCATAATTTCATGATGAAAGGTTCTTGAATGCTAACGTGGGTTTTGATGTCCTCGGATCTCACATTCAATTCAATCCACTTCAAACCTATAACTTGCAAGAAGGATAAGGGGAGAAGGGTTGTGGATTTTAGGGGATTACATTGAAATCAAACCTCATTTTTGTGTATCCACCTCCAAAAATTACTATGATGACAATCATATAAGTCACGTGCTCTATGGAGAGAAGAGGAAAATGGTTAAGAGTGAAAGATAAATGAAACTATAACTTACCACAAATCGATCTACATTCCTTTTTGGACTAAATTCATTTTTCTCATCACATGCAAGGATACATTAGAGGATTCTTTGAGATCATGTAAGTGTTTGTGCTCATGACAATAAATGAGCATAAATATCAAACATGTTACCATGCATAAACATGAATTCATTGTAGTGTTGCATAATTCTAATTGATTGAAGTAATATTGTAGATATTCTACTTATCTTTGTTCTTAAAATTGTATTAGTATCCTTTAGTATTGCTTAAGAAATCAAATTTCATTAGTTTTTCAAATAGAGGAAATGACTTATATTTAAATGAGTTTTAATATATTTCACATTAACCATTATGATAATCTAACAATTGATTTTAGATCATGATCATATTGAGGTAGACAACGCATGAGATTTAGGGTTTGATTAGGGGGTGACATGGAGGATGTGCACTCTAGTACAACCCTAATTTTTTTTTTAAATGTTTAATTTAATTTCTCATAGTCAAATCAATTTCTTGAAAATGATAATTAAATAGGTACTTTATAAGCAATAATTAGGCACATGCACATAGGAGGGAGAAAAAAATAGTGTGAAATTGTCAAGGGTGACAATTTACAATTCTATCTAGTAAAAAAAAATTCCCTAAGCTAACAAGTAAATAATACATAGTCAAACATAAACAATTTAACAAAACAGAACAAAAAAATGTATGTTAACTACAAGAGGTCTTCATTTATGTAAATCGTTTGTTAGAATTACCATTTATACTTACTCTAGACCTATGAAAATAAATTGCATGAATCCATTTCTCTTGAATTGTGCACTTTCACTCACCTACAAGTTCTTTATCATTATACAAATAATTTATGAGGCACCATCCCATCTCTTTTAGAAATATGT
>VDFB02322083.1:21798728-21841555 GCA_007258455.2 Sequoia sempervirens | reverse complement strand
AAAAATAAAAAAAATCCAAAAATAGTAAAGAGAAATAAGTTTGTCCTATGGTGAAAACCACCTTATGATTGCACCTTGGATAAGTATGGATGGTGAAAACCTGATAACAAGCATCATCCATAGAGGGCTTAACCATTATCTACCTGGCATCCTAGCTATTTTATGCTTTCATCCCACTATCATCCTCACCCATCCCATCCTTGGCCGTTTGGTATATTTTGATTGAGCATTGGACGACCCATTTAGCCTATCCCCCATCCTGAGCTTTTCAGTATCCCAATCTGAGCTTATGTCATTCATCTCATCGTCAGTTAGCCTATGTCATCACATAGGATCATCCGTCATGTTGGTCTTCATCTAGATCTCATCCTATCACGTCACCAGTCAAACTACGTTGGCCCTATGTTGTCAAGTAGGCAAGGCTGATCATTTGATTTGGCCCTAGGGTATTCTGACCATCACGTGTTGGTTGTCTATCACCTGTCTTCAATGTCATCTTTCTACTCTATCCATGGTCTTTTCATGAACTACGAGGGCTCTGCGCTTTCACGTAGGCAAGGCTAATCTCTGATCGGCACCCAAGCCCATAGGTCTGTAGGATATGTCAGTTTGTGTCCTTGTCTGGCTTGTTATTCTCAATTAAACTCCCCTATTATCAAGAGATTTGGTTAATGAAAAATATCTGGCATCAAACTGGGTCATTCTAGTTTAGTATTCATCATCGGTCTCAATAGGATGCATCCTTCCTAGCAGACCTCGTCAATCCCATCCATCCCCTTGATCCTATGGCAAAGGACATTTTGATATTGATTGTGATCTTTTGATGTTTTGGAATTTATTTATCGTTTGAGCTCACTATCAACACTTGTCATGGTCACCTTGATCCATCATATCATGGTGTGCTTTGACTCATCTACATAGGGGCTTATCTTGGTCTTTTCTTTGTTGCTGTCTTCTCGGTTGTCCCACGTAGTACCCACCAAGATCCCCGAGTTCTTGTGTTATGCTGGGGCATCCTTGTGTGTTTGTGCTTATCCCAATACCTGGCCCAATCAAGGTCATCATGACCTTGGGTTGTTGGGGTAACCTTTCTAATTTTTTTGCTTGTTTCATGCATTCTATGCCAACTCGCCTTGGTCTTACATATCAGGGTATCAGGTATCTTATGCTATAGAAAAAATCAGTGCTCCAAAGATGGTGACTCATATTAAGATTGCATTTCATCATCCGTTGCATTGCATTCACCCTATGATTTTGGTTATGCAAATACTTTATCCCGCTTTCTCCCATTCTTCTCAGGATACTAAACTTTTTTGACAGATGGAAAATTACACCCATTTTTCACAATCACTCCATACCCATATTCCATTATCATGGTAGTTCTTATTGAAGCCTATGACCATGTGTTATTTCCTTTCATCATTAATTCACTATAAATTACAAGAGAATTATCACATATTAGGTTCATTCTATTAACCACACACACATTTCTACCTGCATCACACCGTGTTAGAACCACACATACATCACCACCTGCATCTCAAAATGTCAGACTCATAATACACCACATCCTACATATATAAAATATTCATACAGAATCCATCAGACACATATACATACATGTCAATAGATCAACTAGGCATCCATACACATAAGTCATCATAGATACAAAATGTGCATACATCATATCACCATGTGAATATCTACATTAATAAAATCATCCATATTCGACAAATACATAAACCCAATCATCCACATAAGCAGGAAATATCATATACATGTGCATACATAAACTAGATCACTCATCACAAAAGGAAACATACTGCATAGTGTTAATAAGGACTATCCCATATCATAATCAAAATAATACAATGTGTGTCATATGTCCATCATACATAAAAATCTATCATGTATCCATCACATAGCCCTCAAATATCATCAAATAAGGTACAAAATCCAGAGATGTAGAGCATCTCTAATCTCTATCGATAAGTACTACATGCTCCACCTTGCATCTATCAAAACTAGGTATTTTGTCATCTCCTGAATGAGCTACGTGCATCTGATCTCTATGGTGAATCAGGTATTGATCTCCTACCTTGGGTGATGCTTGGTGAATCACTCTAACCTTGGGTCCATGTCCCCATTGATTGGGATGGCGCTGGAATCTCTGGTGTCTGTCGAGTATACTGGAACAACCACTGGGTCGGGTCTGGAACTGCATGGTAGTATGTGGCCATCCAAAATCCTGCCTCCCTCGCATTCTCCTCTCACTTAGCAACCTGAACCCAAGCGAAATTCCATTCCTGACGATATCTATCCCGATCTCTCGAGATCAATCTCCTCTCCTATTCTTAGGCCTCCTATGATAGTCGTAACTATGCCATCTCTTCCTGAACCCAATCTCTCATCTCCTCGATAGCCATTGTGGCATCTCTCTCCCCCTGTAACCCCTATGTATCTATCCCTATCATAGCACTGACCTACACCGACTACCACTACGCCACTGTTGTGTCCCACTCACCCTGCAGCATTTGCATCCATACCTCAGCAACATCTCTCTCTCTCTCTCTCTGTGGCTTGTGCCCAAGCCTCTGCTGCATCCCTATCCCTCTAAAGTGCTTGTAGTCTCAACTTGGTAGAATCTCACTCCTGTCATAGACCTGACACCTGTGACACTGCTGCATCCCTCTCTCTCTAGAGAGACTGAACCTCTAACTCTGCCACTAGCTTATCACTCTCAGCCACCTAAGCGCATACCTGTGCCAAATCCCTGTCTCCCTCTAAGACTTGCACCTGTACCTATGCCACATCTCTCTCTGACCATAGCATGTGCATCTCTCACCTCATCTCCTACTCTCTCTACTGCATCAACCCTATGTCCCCAATTGTCTACTCTAAACAATCCACTCTGTCTCTAAGCTCAGCTCGCTCCTAGTGCCAATCTACCCTCTCTCTCCACAACTGCTCTAGCTGTCTCTGTAGAACCTCTATATCTCCTGCAGTCCCTGTCTAAGTCCCTTATGGCTCTTACCCTGTCACCCCTCCAACAACTTGCTATATCACCACCTCTGCCACCAAGTGGTCTCGTTGCAATCTCGTGGCTTCTCCCTCCTCATGCTCCCTGGCCACCTCTGCTTGTAACCCCTATATCTCTGCTCGTAGGTCAACTGCCTCATCCCATGCCTCATCTCTCTCTCTCATCAATCTCCACTCCACATCTGACACTAGTGTGGCTAGGGCTGAATAATCTATCTCACCCTAGGAAAATCGTGTTTGTTGCTTACTCAGCGCTGCCTCTAATCTGACCTGCTCTGCCTCTGTCTATCGTAATCGTTGCTTGCTGAGGCACAATCTCTCTATAGTCCCTCTCAGCACCACTGCGGGGTCCTCTCCTCTGGGTGGTATTGTTGATAATGGTTGGAGGTCGTACACATCCGTGTCAATATCCATCTCTCGTGGCTCATACCCCTCACTCTCCGCCGACGCCTCCATTGCATCCACGTCTATCATCGAACAAGCTCCCTCTCTCCCTATCATCCTCTCATGTGCTCTATTGGCCTCACCCTCCTCTTGTCTTTGTCGCTGATACCCTCTTGTAGCCATGTCTACCTCCTATCTCTCCCACACTTTGCTGGTCTTAGCCTCCTCCCCTCTCTCCTGCTATTGACCTCCTAGGGATGCGCCTTCCTCTGGATCCTCTCTCCCTAGATCTACGACCCCCTATCCTGCTGTGTTGCAGCCCTAACCTCATCCTCTCCCTTCTCTACTCCATCCCCTTGGGATCTACACCATTGTCTCCTTCTCCTAGCTTCCCTAGCTGGCTCCTTGGCTACTCCAACAACCTCCTCTCTCCCTCTCCTGGTTGCCCTCGTTGGCTCCTCGGCTACTCCCACCACCTACTATCCTCCCCTCGCTTGACCTCCTCTCTGTCATCCTCGGGGTATCAGTCCTGCCACCCTCAATTTTCTCTCATCCTCTGACCCAAACCCTAGTGCTCCCTCAATTGACACTACTGGGGTAATCCGTGGTGGTGGATGTCGCCTGAACCACTGTCGGTATCGATCCGTCACCTCTGCATCCCTCGACCACTCTTGCCTATCGAGGTATGGCATTAATTGTAGTGTCTCCAGCTCCACTCACACTGCATTCGGCCTCAGTGGAGCCCCCTATGGCTACTCCCAGGATAGTTGTCGAAAGCTCACCCATGCCGCGGGAATATCCTACCTCACTCCAAATTGTCATGTCACCTGATCGGGTCTGTGTAGTTCCACTATAATCGGATTCCTTCCGATAAAATAACAGTAGGTGAAGAGGTAACTGTTGTGTGCCTCCTCATCACCTCTCTAGCCCTTGAAGTGCTGCAGCATATAAGGATGCCAAACTATCATCTCCTCCTGCACATCATCTAACCGTCTCCTCCACATATCTACATCTCTCAAATCTCGATATCGTAGTATTGCTCCTGCCTCTGCCCCCAACCCCAGGCCACGACCTCTCTGTCATCCAGCTCTCCTAATCTACACATAATTGGTCTGGTCACCTGATGTGCTCCCATGCCCAAACTTGTAGTAGTGTGACATGGGCCACGCTTAGTGCCCTTCTGTAGCATACTCAGTGCATGTCCCGGTACAGCTATGCCAGCATGCATGTCCCCCAATCAAAATGCCCCTCTCAACCCTTGATGATATGTCAAATCACCTCAACAAACCTAAGATGTAGGAATCAACTGCTCTGGTCTGGCACCAAGATCCCACTAATGAGTCCTGCTAAGTACAAAGACAATGTCAGTACCCTGCAGGACAAACACCTATCCACATCGAGCTAGCCCGGCTGAACTGGTAGATCATCACTACCAAAAACAACATGCACAAACTCATCCAGCACCTCATCCTCTGACCAGCACTCGCTAACTACCAACCCTGCTATAGGGAGCCTCAGAATCTGCCAAACATCTTCCAAGGTCACTATCATCTCCCCAGTCAGTAGATGAAATGTCGATGTCGCTGAATCTCACCGCTCTATCAAGGCTGTCAGCATGGCCTTGTGGGCCTTAATCGTCAGATATGTCAGCATATGCAGTAATTCTACCTCTGAATGTCTCTAGTGCTCCACACTTGTCATCCATGCTATGCATCTCGTCAAAACCTGAGACCGTCTCTCTTGCATCTGCAAACTCTCCACCTTCTACATCCATCATAATGACACTTTGTCAGTCTCTTCTAGCATTGCCTTGTCTTACTTTTCTAGCCTCGGGATTTCCCTTAACCATCCCACCCCTTGGGCCCTTAACCATCCCTTACCCCTACCTGTGGCTATGCCCTACCCCTTGGATGGACTCACCTCGTGCCTGGGCGGACTCGCCCGGGCTTGCCCGAGCCCGGGCGAACCCACTCGAGCTCAACCGAGCCCGCCCGAGCTCGCTGAGGTCAGCCGAGCTCGAGCTCACCTGAGCCTGGGTGGACCCACCTAAGCTCACAAGTGGCCATGACCGAGCCTAGGCGGACCCACCCAAGCTAGCGGGCGAGCTCACCCGAGCCCGAGCGAACCCGCCTCAGCTCGCCGGGAAGCCCGCCCAAGCCTAGGTGGACCCGCCTAAGCTCGCTGGTGACCGCGTCTAAGCTTGTGCAGACCCGCTTGAGCCTGGGCGATCCCACCTGAGCTCACTGGCAAGCCCATCCAAGCTCGAGCGGACCTATCCGAGCCCGTATAGCCCTCTGAAACTGTCTAACACCCAGCCTGAACTTTTCTAAAACAAAAATTTTTCGCTAACCCATTTTTTTTCCTGCCCTGCCCCTACAAAACCCATATCTTTATTTTTTACAAAAAATTAGCCAAATTGAATGAAATCACAAGGTGGGGTTTTGAACTAACCTGCTATGGCACGACACACTCCTCGAAGAACCACCGTCTCTCGTCCCCTCAATGAATGATATCAGAATCATACTCTGGAATCATGTCTTCCTCCTCTTTTCCTCTCCTCCTCTCCCTCTTCTCCTCATTTGACAGCTATCCAAATGAGGAGCAATAACCCCCTCACTCCCCTTTTATAGCATTTCCCCCCCTTTTTTTCACTTCTTAAAATGAAGGGAATTTTTTCCTTTTATTTAACCTTTTTCTAGCCTCAACTAATTCCCTAACCCCCTTATCTTCCCGGGGCTTCCATTTCCAAACTATAAACTCATTTTTCTCTGTTCAAGCACCAATATTCTTGATTTTCTGTGGTCTTTCCATCAACATACACCACTTCATCCTTTCGAGAAGTTTCCCAAGGCCCCCTTTTCCATCCCCATCCCCTTCTTGGGGGGGTATACCCTACCATTCTCTCCCAATCTTCTATCATAATCCTTCCCTTGCGAGATCGAGGCATCCCCTTTAATTCTCCTTTGTTTGAGTAGCTCATAATCTCTCCCATGTTGGGGCATCTCTTTTCCAGTCGCTTCTTCCATAGAGTCGTTTGTGTTTTATTTTCTTTGAAACCCTATTATTCTAATAGTGTTTCAAAGAGGGAAAAAATGTAGACATTCAAATTTGACCACTTCCATATGGTCAAAGTTGTCTTCTTAATTATCATGTTGCTCCTTTAAATCATCCTCTTTTCTGGTATTAACTAAATCATTCATTTAATTAATATTGTGTATCTTGCATAAGGTTTCCCAAAGTATTTAATTTAATAAATAATTTTCCCCTCTTTCCTCTCTAAATTAAATAAATGCGTCACTTTATTTAATTTGGTCATATTATCTTTTGGAATTTTAAATGTATTTTTAAATTCCTTATTTTCTCTCTCATTGTCACATCCTCCAACTTTTGCAAGTTGGTCTCCAATCCCTCTTAGCAATCTAACCCTCTTTCTTTTTCTAATGAGTCCTTAGTTAATCTAATCAAGTACTTGCACAACCTTAATCACATAATTAGGTCATCTCTAATCCCCATATCATTTATGGAATGTGTCCTTAGTCAACTTCATTAAAACCTTTCTCTTTTTGAACAAGGCATCTCCATTCCCCATGTGAACTTTTAATTCACATTTAATCCCCCAATGCATTTAAAGGAATTTTAAATTTCTTCTCTCTTCCCCATGAGAATATTTGAGAAATTTTTAATTCCCCATATGTCCTCTCACCCACATGGGGACAAGTATCTCCTCTATGAGGAGATCTTGTCCCAATCCCAAGGTACTATGTACCCCATCCATGTCATGTACTACCACTCCACCTCATGTCCACTTCACCTTTTTGAGCCACTTCACATGCCACATGTCAAAATGTGAGGGCTTGTGAGTTATCAACTCACCATAGCCCTACATGTTGATCTTGGTGGCTCAATATTGACCATCCATTTCCCTATAGAATCTCAAATTCTCTATAAATACCCCCTCTTTTCTCTCATTTTAGGGAGATCATGCATTGTAGCCAAACTCTTGCAAATATTTACTAGAATCCATACTTAGCCATTTTTACACTTTCATCCATTATCATATCATCATCTAGCTTGCATCTTGTGCCATCCAAGGAGCATACACATCAAAAATCGAAGGGCCAACCAAAGAATCTATTCGAGACAAGGTATAAAGTTTCATTTTGTCATCTTTACTTTGTATTGATTCCAACTAGGCTAATCTTGAGGTGTAGGTTGTTTTTAGTGTTATTTGCTTTCTCTTGTTTGTTACAAAGTGTGTTTGTTTGAATCATTCTCATCCATTGATGCTTTATTTGATCCATGTGATCTTTGATTCTCATCCATTGATGAGAATCCTTTATCCATGCCTTCACCCTTCATTCAGTATTAACCATTGATTGACCAAATTGATCGCAATCCTTGATTCTTTATTTTCTCTCTTATAAATATTTCACCATTTGGAGAGAAATGGATCCACCTTTTCAGAGTAAAGTTATACTATTGAAATCCATACTCACTTACATCCACAATTAGAATTTGTTATCATTTTAGCTTAATCTTCATCCATATTAGCTTAAGCATCCATTAATGGCTCCCATTTTATCTTAGTTTGTATCCATTTTAACATAATTTTGCATCCATGGCTTGCATCTTTGAACTTTGTTTCCAATTAGCATAGCTTGCATCCACCTCCATCAAATATTTTAGAATTTAGCACTCATTTTCATCATGTTAAACTAGTTTTGCATCCATGTTTCATTCATATTTCATCATTTTAATCGATTTTCATCAATAAAATTGATTGGAATGACTCATATTATCCAAGGGATTGGGAAAGGGTTTCCATTCCAAATCAATGCAACACCACTCCCCCAATGGCATAAGGTTTGGAGTATTAAAATGGATTTCTTTGAAGCTTTCATGTTCATTTCGTGCTTAGTTTATTGGTTTTTTATTTTTTTGATGTTTTCGAACATCTCATTGGAATTGTAACGTAGATGGTTAAATAATGCTTCAATTCATTAGGATATGGTGTATTTAACCTATACTATGATTATGATCACATTTTGGCGCTAGAAGGAGGGCTTTACTAACTTTTTTTGATGAATTTTCCTTAAGTTTCTGTGAGTTGCAGGTCTAGAGAAATGGTGACGCTTTTGATGGCTATAGTGATGCATTTGATTCATTGATATATAGTGATGCACTTGATTTAAATATAGCAACACAAATTTTAATTATGGCAACACATATTTAATATGGTGACACACTTATATTTTTTGATATCATAAATTTAAATTTGGTGACACGTTAAATATAGCAAAACAATTGATGTCCCTATTTTGGTGTAGAGGGAAACATCCTAAATTCACTAGAGTGACACAACTTGAGTTTAGCGATGCATCTGAAGGCACAATTAATTTCAGTGAAACTTTTTACTGGTAAAAATTCGAGAGCTAATTTTCACATGTGTTTTAAATTTTCAACTTCACATGCTCTTTGATATTTTGCTAACACTTGTTTTTTTTTTATGAGACTAACTGGTTTTCCATATTTGGGAAAAACTAGGAAATTATTTACCCCAACTTGTTGGGGTCATAACTTTCTACTCGGTGCTCGAAATTTGAATCTGTTTGCACCGTTGGAAAGGTCTCTAAGAGTGCTAACTCAATCCCTAAAAAATAGTGCCTTTGGCAACCAATTTTTAGGGAATGTTGAAAATTTCAACCCCAAACTCCACTCCAAGGGCTTGTGAAAACATGATTTACAGAACATAGAAAAAACTAAAAATTTTGAAAATTTTGATTTTTGGTTTTTCTTAGTTCTAGTTATTGTAAAGGTGTTTTTACACTTAGGAGATGGTATAACCTCTCATATGCTTCTTTGCATTATGTTTTAGGACCACTAATTTTCTATTGGTTTTTAAAACTTTCAATCTTAGGACAACTAGCTTTCAATTGGGCTTAAAATTCACAAATACTTTAAGTCTTTTCAAAGTTGGTTCAAATTGGACCCATACAACCTCATTTTGCTATATTGGTTAAAATTGGAAATAAAAAAAAACTTCCATTGGTGCTTAAAATGAAGTCATTTTGCTATTTTGGGTCAAACTGAATGAGTTTTTGATGTGATTTCTTTGCTTGTATACACTTGTAGTGCATATCCACTCCCCTTACACTTCATGTGATCTTGGGTGAAGAGAAACACTCAAGTCTATTTTCTTGCTTTGGGTCACCCTAAGAAAATTAGGTGAAGAGAAATTGAATTTTTCTTATTAAGAGAGGGCTATGAGAGGGCTTTGTGTGGTCTTGGGTGAAGAGAAATAGCATTTTTATTATTAAGAGAGGGCTTGCTATAAGATGCATCCTGCAATAGAGAATTCATAATAAAGTTTTCAAAGCACGTTTATTGGTAGGCTATATTAAAGGTTGCAAAAACATGAGAAAATAGCTTGAATCTTGGGCAACAACATATTAAACCTAATCCCTCTCCTTAATTAGAAGGGAATAGTTGAAGATTCTTAAGTGGCCAATGGATGGTAGTATATGTAGGGTGTTTTCTATTGGTTTTCATTAAAAACCTTGCTATAGTGGCCAACCAAGTCCAATTCTAAAGTGTTCTTTAAAGTGGTGCATTGGAATTTACTTCCAAAAAGTTACTTACCAAGTCTAATTTGTGGGTTAAGGAATAAAAGGCTTAAATAGAATGGACTATTTTTCTTTTGACTCCTCCTCAAGTTGCATGTAAAATCATCCCTTCGAGGCATGAGGTAAGCCCACCAAGAGGATACATACTCACTTGAGCTAGGAATGTCATATTGCTTGTGAATCAGTTTGACACATTGCTTGGTTTCAAAACATCTTAAACACACATCAACATGATTCATCAAATTTCAAACCCTTTGGATTAAGTGTGGATGCCTTTGAAAATTTCTAATATTGTTTCTTGTCTCTAATGATTTTATCTTTAGATTATTCTAAATATTTGGAATTATATCTAAATCCACACTTTCAAAAGTTAAAATAGGGAGCTATGGCCTTAGCTTCTTGATTTTCACATAATGGACTTTGTGAAATGAAGGTTTCTTAGGAATTAGTTTGAAATTAATTAAGAATTTCTTAATGTGGTAATGAAGCAATCTCACTAAATCAAATATTAAAACCAAATGAACACACCACACATTGGTCTTATTGTTGAGACACATTGACTTCCCAAAAAAAAAAGGTGAAACAAGAAAAATATTGCAAAACATTGAGTCCAAGTTCTATTATTAAATTCATTGAGTTCTTAAGGTTTTATCACTTTAGAGGTATAGTATGTTTCTCACCATCTTGGACTTATAAAAAAAAAGGTCTGTTTTAGGTTAACACATTTTGGGTCAAACATTTCTTCCACCTTCATCATATTTAGCATTCCACTTCACAAATAACTTTAGAAACTTTTGGATACATCAACACTCTTTAGACTTAGGAAATCATCAAACCAATCCCCTAACTTAGCTATTTTGTGTGTGAAATGAATCCTTTTCCATACACTTAGCTGAGTTATTCATCAAATTTTTGAACTAGTCTATCTTAAAGGTCAGAATTCTACCTTAAATATTTATAATTTCATTAAACACTTTTTATCCAAGACATCAAAAACATCAAAACTTTAATTCTAAAAGTGTTGTCCAAAATTTTAGAAATTTCATCTCCCATATCATTCACCCTTTTCATCATCCACTCACACCATTGGTCCAAAAAAACTTAGAGGGTCCCTTTTATCTAAATTTGAGTCAAATAGAGAGTTTCAAAATTATAAATCTCAACACTCCTCTCCCATATTTGAACCACAATTTATGGTTACAACAAGATCGCAACACCAGAGAGAGATGGAGAAAAACCAAAATTTATCTACCATGAGTGACACAAACCATCAAAACCTTGTAATGAATGATCTTAATCCTAAAATTTTCACAATTCCACCCTACAATCCATACATGGGGTCATCATATCCTACAAAATACAATGACATAATAAATGTGGGTATGTCAAATCAAATCTTTTGAACATTTTGTCACATGATATATTTATATCAATGCCAAAACTTACCAATCTATCAACAAATTGATCAAAGCATGAGTCTTCATCAAAACAATGTTAGCTCACCAAGTCAATAAATGCCAACATGAACATGCCAAATGTAAAAATATCAAATATGAACATGTCAAATCGACACTTGGTGAACTATGGGATAGATACATTCACACCTAAAAAAATTATTCAATATCCACAACATCGATCACATCCTCAAAATCCATACCAAAATAAACAACATCAAGGGTTTGAAAATCAATATCAAGATCAATATCTACAACATAAAATTTACCTAAATTCACTTACCAAAATATTTGATACACTTCTCCAACAAATGTCTCCACCTCCAAATCAATACACTCTTCATCAAAATCATTAAAACATTGATTTGTATCCACAACATAAACCAACACATCTCCAACATCAAGAAGGACAACATCAAAATCAAGATCTATCCCTACAACAACACGATCAATCACAACAAGATCAAACACAACAAGCACAAGCTTCACAAGATAACAACACCATCGCCAAACATGAATACACTCCTTTAGGGGAGCCAATTGAATCAACATTAAACAGGTTAATCCATGCTAAACTTATCAATCTTCCAAAGTCATTAAATGGGGGTGAACCTAGATTCAAGTTCTCATGGTATGATGATAATGCTTATTGTGAATACCATAGCAAAAATGGTCATGACATGTCAAATTGTATCAAACTCAATAACCTCATCCAAGATCTCATTTATCAAGGAATAATAACTGTTGACGATAATGATCAAAATTCAATCTTAGATGATCATATTGAAAATGTCTCTACCTCATCAAATGAGAAAATCAACATACATCAAGAGTCACTTGATGATCAAAATCCCTCACCAATATCTAACAATGATCCATTTCAAGAAATCTTAACATCATTTGATCTCATGGTTGAAGAAATTGACAAGGTTTCTACAACAATTGTTGAGGATAAAATTCAAGATTCATCTGCCAACGATCATGTTGACAATGTCTCTACATCATCCAATGAGTTAGATGGCATACCTCAAGAATTTATTCCAAAGCATGATCAACATCTTTCACCAAAGTCTAGCAATGGTCCTTTCCAAGACATATTGACATCATTTGACCTCATGGTTTCTGATATTGAAGAAATACTTAATTCAACACTTGATCGAAATTCACTTGAAGATCAAGAAAATATTGAGCCAATACCCATGCATAATGAATACATTCAAGAACCCTTTGCAAACAATCCATCCTTTGAAATTGATCCATGTCAAGAACATTATCCAAAGCATATTGAAGATAACACCATAGAGATTCAAGATCAAGGATCCATATCTCCAAGATACTACCATGATCTAATGGGTATGAACTCCAATCCATACAATATGTCACAAATAATGATCATACCCATATATCACATACTCCTCCATATACCCATGAGATGCTAACTCCTAATGGACATGTAGATCATCTTCATCTAAAACAAGAGTCTCATACTCTTGATATTAATACTGGAAGGAACAAGAGTCTCCTACTCCTAATATCTTTACACATGATCAAAGAATATTAGAATCCATAGACATATCAACAATTGATCATGAAGAATACCTCTACATGGATGGTGAATTAGAAACATCTTTTAAAGAACAATCATAAATGGATCATGAGGATGACTCCTATATGGATTGTAAAGCATCAACACCTTGTGTAGAAGCATCAAAATCAAACACATCCTCCATATAGATTGAATAAAGTTAGCATAAGTATTTCAAGCATTATCAAAAATCAACAAAGCTAAACAATCGTGAACAAGGAAATGGTTTGTTAGAAGTAGATCAAACCATGTCAGTAATACTCCCATAATACTAAAGACAACTTTATCTAGTGCAAACACCAACATGGGGGCATGAAAAGTCCTTACGATGGAATGGCTACCAACAATCCAACGATTCATATCATGAATCATCATCCACGGATCTTTCCACCCACTAATTGGGACTAACAAAAAGAAAGAGGTCTATATCAAAGAAAAGAGAAATTTTTTGAAGCAAAAGAATCAGCAAAGAAGAATGAACAAGAAAAATTCAAATGAATACCAAAGAAAAATAAAGAAAATCATCCCTATCACACTCCATTAGTTAAATAAACTATGGGGAAAAATCAAAAAGGTAAGTTCATCCATCTAAACTATCCATCAATACAAAATAAATCTTCAAGAGTGACCTACAAGGTATATCAAGAAGTTGGTCCCAATCGAATCTCCATATCCACCCATCATTGCTCATCATCCCAAGTTTAGAAAATCAAAGATTCCAAACTTTCAACCAATCCATTTGCATCTTGTATCCCTCAATGTATTCCAACATCCACTTTGACATCCATGGTATCTGAATCTCATATTGAGCATGTATTGACAACAAATCTTTATTAGAAGGACTCTAAGAGAACTCTATCGCAATGTGTGCATCTAGGTAAGGTTAACTCCGATATTTATAAAGTAGATAAGAGAATCCAGGGGTTACATTCAAGCACCCATATCATAACAAATAAAATCCTCCAAGTAGGATATAATTTGCACATAATGACAAAAAAATCTACCTCAACATCACCAAGTGGTTCAACATGAGCATAAAAATTCAAAAAATCAAGAAAATAGTCAAGAGAAAAATCATCCTCTAGTGAAAACCACTTCAGTGGAACTTTGGACAAGTACCATGATGAAAACCTAGCAAATAGGCATCATGAGTAGAATCAATCATCTATGTGCACCATTATAGGTGGAAGCATCTCATCCGATCCATAATAAATCCCACATTCCATCCATCTTATCCATAATAAATCTAGGAACCCTTCATTATCCAATCCATTTTCACCCAATCTAACTTATCTTGATCTTGGCAAAGGTTTAGTACATGTACTTCACACTTGCTTATGGTAAACATCTTGACATGGGTCACTACCATTAATCCTATCCAAACCCGCATTATCTAAACCATGAGGTATTTCCCAAAGAGGCATACTCTATTCAAACATGTTATCCTATCACAAAATAATCCTTGGCATCCTTCATGTACCCATCCACCAATCCATTAATTTATCCATCTATCCACCCATATCATTCCATACATTGCTAGAAACTTGGGGTAGATACTTACATCTTGCTTAGGGAATAAATCTTGAGCTATATCCTATAACTTATGTGGTGATCTAAACATTTGCAAAATGAAAAATCAAATTGGTCAAATAATTTGTAAGCAAAAATATCTAAATCATGATCCTACAGCACATTTTGATGAGAAGATGTTCCTTATCAAGCTTTATCTTTCATCAAACATCAATCCAAACAATCAATATTAGTTGCATCTACCTTGCACTTGGATGTCACTTAAAATCACTCCAATAGATTTTTTTCCAAGCCTAGCTTCAAAATCTTGATCTATCTTATCCCATAAATCCATCATCACTCAGGATATATCATTTCCTAGTCTTTGTGTTGTTCAACACTATCCTTGCATCATTCAAAATCCTCAACAATCTTAAATCACTATTAGTAATCGATCAATCAGATCAATTAATCCTAGCTTGGTTTTCAATAAAATCTCAAAATAGATCATTGAAATCGTCACATATCCATACACTTATCAACATCATGTGAAAAATCCAAAAAATCCAAAACACATCAAATATCCCTAAATAGGTCCAAACATTAAAAAAGAAACATTGCCTTGTCAAACTATGAGTCTCTGAGCTTGAACATAGGCAAGGCCATCACTGATGTACCCCCAAGACACCTTAGGTTAGTCCTTTAGGAGTCCATCATAATAAACTGGCAATCCATCAAGTGTTCATATCTCATCAATAACTAGTCAAAGTTAGTCAAATTACGTGGTCTCTACATGTATAATGTAGGCAAGGCTCATCTTTGATAAGCCTTCGAGGCCCTAGGTCAGTCCCTTTTAGGTCTTGGTCAAAACTCAGAAGACCCAAAAACATTTGAAAACTTAGAAAACACAAAACATTTGAAAACTTAGAAAACAAAAACATTTGAAAACCTTAGAAAACCCTAAATAGCCTCAAATAATTAGAAAACCAAAAAAATTCACATAAAAATTCAAAAAGACCAAAGACAACCTCAAAACATTCCAAAAATACCAAAAACATTGAAATATTCCAAAAAACCCAAATCTACCCATCCCATTTTACTTCACTCACAATAAACTTCCATCCATAATAAATCAATCGTCACACTAACCCTTTGGTAAAACAAATAGAAAACAACTACAACAATCAGCAAAAGTAGAACTTTCAAACACAACACAAAATCAAACTCTTCATCATTATCAAACATGTCAATTGAACCTTATATCATCAGCCTTTCAAACAAACTACCAACCTGCCATCATCCACTAACATGTCCTAGGATGCATCCTTCCTACAATGGGCATTATCATTGGCAATCACTTGGGATATTTATCCTCAAAACACACCTTTGGCAAGAGATATAGACAACATTGATTGTTTGTTCATTTTGATCTTGTCTTATGATTTATCTTATTGACGCATTGTAAGGACCTCTTGATGATGTTTATCAAAATGATTTAGAGAGAAAGGAATTGGACATTGATCATTATCTTTCATTTGTTGTGTTTGTGGGATATTCTTGTAAAATAATCTTGGCGACTACTTTTTTAGTTGTGTGTAGAGAAGTATTTTGGAGTAGATTGTTGACTATTGTGTATGCTTTGGTCCAAAAATTCTAAACTTCTAAACTACATTCCACCAAAAATTTTGTATGTCAAGGTGTAAACAAGTACTATCCTATCTATTTGCAGAGTCAAAGTCCATCATACTAGATAAAACACCATCTTGGTTATTAATACCATGAAGCATTGTGTCTATGTGTTATATCAAAAATAAGGAATGATAAAGAGTCCCAATCCTAGAAATAAGCATCACCATCAATCTCATTGCCATAATCTAATAAAGTCCCAAAGACTCATGGACTTGTTGGACTTCTGAATCAATCTCAAAATCAATGGTCACTCCATTCATATCATTCTTCTACTTCTATACATATTACTCTATCTTATTCTTTTGTCTTTATTAACAATTTTATCTAGGTATCAAATATGCATGTGATATATCAAAATATACATGAGGCTACCCATGGTCGATGACTGTCTATACATCATCAATTTTTTCTACATAAGACATATGAGGTTTCTAGTCCTCTTTGAGCTAAACTGATGTTGAACCTTTGTTGTGACATCGACCCAAAATTCAAAAATTTCCAACCAATCTCTCAATGGGGCAAGGTACTAGCTTATTTCCTTCTGCTGGGGCAATAGTGGGGCATCTGAAAAGTCAAGAATTTTTAAATTTTTGATTTGAGTAGCAACATTAATCTAAAATGCGTTAGTCTTTGAACCAACATAATAGGTACCTCATTTCAAAAAGGGGAAAAATGTACACATAAAAATTTATTGAATGATACTACACACTTGAATTTGATCACTAACATCATTTCATCCTAAATTTCATCCTCTTTTTTCCTATTTGATTGAATAAGCCTAGTTATTTAATTAAATGCATCACTTTCATCTATTGATGTAATTGATCTGATTAGGTTAATTCATCTCCTTTTCACACTCATCTCTCATCTTGTTTAAATTGAATAATTCAAATTATTTAATTTAAACCCTAAGTCCTCTCATTTAATTAAATAATTCTCAATTATTTAATTAAATGTCATATTGCATCCCCTTTTTATTAAATAAATAAATTATTTAATGAACATCCTCACATTCCTCATCTTGCATAATTAAAACTTAGTTTTAATTACTAATTGCTAATTTTCCTCACCCATCCACTTGCATACGGAATATTCCTATTTGGCTTCAAAAGGGGAATGATTATTTTCAAACAAACTTTGTAACAAACTTTCAAAATTGTTACAAAGTGTGTTTGTTTGAATCATTCTCATTCATTGATGCTTTCTTTGATCCATGCGATCTTTGATTCTTAAATCCATTGATGAGAATCATTGATCCATGGTTTCACCCTTCATTCAGTAATAACCATTGATTGATCAAATCGATCTCAACCCTTGATTATTCATTTTCTCTCTTATAAATATTTCACCATTTGGAGAGAAATGGATCCACCTTTTTAGAGTAAAGTTTTTCTATTGAAATCCATACTCACTCACATCCACAATTAGCATTTGTTAGCATTTTTTCTTACTCTTCATCCATATTAGCTTAAGAATCCATTAATGGCTTTCATTTTAGCTTAGTTTGCATCCATTTTAGCATAATTTTGCATCCATGGCTTGCATCTTTGAACTTTGTTTCCATTTAGCGTAGCTTGCATCCATCTCCATTAGAAATTTTAGCATTTAGCAGTCATTTTCATCATGTTAAACTAGTTTTGCATCCATGTTTCATTCATATTTCATCAATTTCATTAGTTTTCATCAATAAAATTGATTGGAATGACTCATATTATCCAAGGGATTGGGAAAGGGTCATCATTCCAAATCAATGTAACACCACTCCCCCAATGAGATAAGGTTTGGAGTATTAAAATGATTTTTTTTAAGCTTTCATGTTCATTTCGTGCTTAGTTTAATGGTTTTTTCATTTTTTGATGCTTTCGAACATTTCATTGGGATTGTAGCTTAGAGGGTTATATAATGCTTAAATTCATTAGGATCTGGTGTATTTAACATATACAATGATTATGATCACACTTGTCACACAATATTATGATAAATACAAATTTAAAATAATGTAAATACAATAATAATGTGTGCACATGCACATACTAGATAGAACTCAAATGGAAATAAATGCTTATGGCTAAATGCTTTGAGTTGTTGACTCCTGTATTGTTGAAGTAGAAGCATGCAAAACAAAATGACTAAATAAACAAGTGGTCACATGTAACCTACTTTTTTCAATCAATTGAACTTCAAATGAAAAAAAAAATCAAGATAAAAAATAGTTTTAAATTTATAGATGATGATTTATTATTTTGAAAAACAGATTAATTTAAAAATAAATTTAATTTAAGCCAAGAGGGTTCTTACACTCACATCAATGAGTATGTGTACATTTTTATTCTCCCCATTTAAATTGACATCTACTAACCCATCGCGAAGTAAAGTATTTATCAATATATTTATGCTTTTAAATCAGATTTTTTAGATAAGATAATCTTGAATTTTTTAATATCAATTTAGAATTTTTATTTAATTTTAATATTATATTTAAGATGTTTTCTTATATGTAAGCTTTAAAAGCATGCATTATCATCATCTTTTTATAGTTTTACTATATATGACATTTTTAAGGAAATATAATATAGTATTCTAATTTATAATAGTAATATATATCATTTTATAATATTTGTTATGGAAATACATATTAATTTACAATATTTTCACACTTTTATAATTTGTAGAAGATTTTTAACAAGATTATCTTGAATATCTAATACAAACAAATTAAATAAATACAATATTATATATATATATAGGATGATAATAATGAATACTTTTAAAGCTTACACATATATAAAATATTGAATTTAATATTACAATAAAATGACAATTACTAAATTGATATTAAAAAATTCAAGATAATCTTGTTAGAAATCTTTTAAAAATTATTAAGATAATCTTGTTAAAATCTTGATAAGTTGTACTTTTAATATTATTTTTAGTTTTAAAGTCATTTTAAAATTGTATTGCCAACGTTTCATTTCGTACATAAACTTAGGTGAACACTACCCTTCAACTATATAATGCACAAAGAGCTTAGAGTGCATGTACACTAGCAAACAAATTTGTAGAGTGTATGTTTTCTGAATTGTATGGAGCTTCACTTGGTAAGGCAAGATTTAGACATTGTTTACTTTATGCATATTGGATTGATGATTTACTTGGTTGCATATTATTGTAGATAACATTTGGATCTTGTTTTATTTTGTTCAAAATTGCCTCAATCAATAGTAAATGATTTTAATTACACAAGTTTTGTATGTAGGTGGAGTTAAAAAAGAGACTTAACATTGAACCAGAGGCAACCATCTTTGAAAAGGGAGAGATTGAAGTCCAGATTGTGATTGGGAGAGGGCAACAATTCTAGATTGTGCAGGTATCTGCATTTCTTATTTTACTTGTAATCAATTTTTTTTAATCCTAAAACGAAACATAATGATTTGTTTTTCCTTCTTGATATCGATTTGATAATGATTTGTAATGTTTGGACCATCTCTGATATATATGATATCATTGTTGTCTTTAGGATTTTGACGAGGGAGCAAACCCGAGATACAAAAACAATACTCACAACTAGCAAACTTGATTATTATTCAATAAAGAAAATCTTACATGAAGAGGATCCCAAATCCTCGAGCTCTACGATACATGCAAGCTACAGAAGTTTCAGAAAAGAATTACAGAATTACAAAAAATCCCCTTTTCGCATGCGAACTCTCTCTCCAAAAAGCTACCCAAAAATTAGAAACTAGCCCATAAATAGCCCCTTTTCCATTTGGAACCAAAAACAACATTCAAGATATGAGTTTTGGTAGTTTGGTGCTAAAATTACAATTTGAAATTCAAGTTTAAATTCACAGTAAAAAATTAGCATATTTCTAAAATATGCACCAACTTCCGGCAGCCATAACTTTTAATCTGACCATTGAATGTTCAACGATAATACCTTTTCGGAAAGCTCTCGAAAAGACAATTTTTTACAAAGTAGGCCTTCAGTGAACTATTTTGACATTTTTGCAAATTTTTAGGCCCATCCGGGATCGTTTAGTGCCTCAAACTGAGCTTGGAAGGTTTTTCAAGGCAAAAAGCAGAAACTGGAACTTCAATAACTTTTAAATCGTGAATGATCTTGACTTGATTCTTTCACTAGACTGTGTACTTTTCCATCCTGAACCTTCCCATACATTTCTATCTTCCCACGACTTCAAATTCAACCTGCTAAAAATAGAAGTTGAGCAGAAAAAGCAAAAAAGCAGTTCTAAAAGTTAGAAACTCTTATTCGACGAAAAGGGTATCCAAAAATGCAAAAACACCTACAAAAAGAAAACAATAGGAACAAAAATGGAAATCATCTTTTTGGGTGATGCAAGATTTCCCTCACACCACTGGATGCTCCTGCATCAGATACCCAAGGTAATTTGAGAAGTGACCCCATCACATCTTAGATGATTGAGGAAAACCCAAACGGTCAACCTCTGCCTTAGAAAACCGAGATGAATCTTCCACAAGCCTTCCTTTCCACTTCACCAAATATTCTTCATATTGCCTGTTTCTGGTACTCCTTCCCACACAGCTATCCAGGATCTCTTCAATCTCCTCATTTTATGAAGTAGGTGCTGGAATGCCACACTGTTCCATTGCTGGTGCTTCCTCTGTGCCACTTTCATGATATTCTGTCAAATCTGAAATATTAAACACAAGGGAAATGTTGACTCCATCTGGCAACTCTACCTCATATGCATTCCCTGATTCATGCCTCTTCACAATTTTACAGGGACCAAACTTCTTCATCTTCAGTTTGTTATAGGTTCCCACTGGAAACTTTTCTTTCCTCAAGTGGACCATCACTTCATCACCAATCTGAAACTCCTTATACATTCTCTTCGGATCTTCCTTAGCCTTATACTGCATATTCATCTTGTTAATATGTTCTCTAACATTCTCATGTATATTCTTGATGTGCTCTGCAAATTCTTCGGCTTTAGCACTAGTCTTCTTCTCTTGGTCCATCTTCCTCAATTTTGGAGCGGTCCTAGGACTGCCTCCATACACAATCTGGAATGGTGATCTATGAGTACTTCTATTGACATAATTGTTGTAAGAAAATTCTATCTGGGGTAAGATCAAGTCCCATCCCTTAGGTTTGTCTCCTACCAAGCATCTCAGTAGGTTACCCAGACTTCTATTCACAACCTCAGTCTGCCCATCAGTTTGTGGATGGTGTGCAAAACTGAACTTTAACTCTATTTTCAACTTCTTCCACAAGGTCCTCCAAAAGTATTCAAGAAATTTTATGTCACGATCTGAGACTATAATCTTTGGTAGACCATGTAGTCTCACCACCTCTCTGAAGAACAAGTCAATAATGTGGACTGCATCATGAGTCTTCTGGCATGGGATGAAATGTGCCATCTTCAAAAACCTATCAACTACCACAAATACTAAATCATTCCCTCTCTGTGTCCTTGGCAAACCAAGAACAAAGTCAATACTTATATCCTCCCATGACCTCTCTGGTACAGGTAAGGGTTGATACAACCTGGTATTTTGGCTCACTCCTTTAGCCATTTGACATACCCTACAACTCTATACAAACTTCTTCACATCTTGTGATAACTGAGGCCAATAATAATGCTCACTAATAATGGCAATGGTCTTATCCCGACCAAAATGTCCTGTCATTCCTCCACTGTGCTTCTCCTTTATTAGGTTCTCCATCATGGAACTCTTCGGAATACACAATTGGCTTCCCTTAAACAACATGCCATCCTGGATTATGAAATCCAGCCACTTCATCCTGTCAACAGTAACAGGCTCCTTGCAAGCTTTCCAATCCTCTACAAAATCAAGATCTTTAGGATACAATGTCTTGAGTTCATTGAACCCAACCACTTCAATCTGCATCTCTATCAGCAATGTTTGCCTCCTACTTAAGGCATCTGCAACCCTATTCGACTTGCCACTCCTATGCTTTAAAACAAAGGTATAACTCTGAAAAAATTCTACCCATTTCATATGCCTCTGATTTAATTTTTCTTGACTACTCAAATACTATAATGCTTGATGATTAGTAAACAAAACAAATTCCTTTGGCAACAAATAATGTCTCCATTTCTTTAATGCTTGTACAATTGCATAAAATTCCTAATCATATATAGAGTACTTTCTCTTTGCATCATTTAACTTTTCACTAAAATAGGCAATGGGCTTACCTTCTTGGCTCATCACTACTCCAATGGCACAACCACTAGCATCACAATCCACCTAAAACACCTTATTGAAATCTAGGAGGGCTAAAACTGGTTGCTCTGTCACCTTCTGCTTCAACAAATCAAAACTCTTCGCTGCTCCGGTGCTCCACTTGAACTCTTTTCTATCCCCTCTCATTGTTTCAGTCAAGGGTGCACAAATACTACTGAAGTTTCTAATGAACTTTCTATAAAAACTTGCCAAACCATGGAAAGATCTCACCTCAGTAGCAGTTCTTAGGGTAGGCCATTCTAGAATAGCCTTCACCTTCTCTGGGTTCATCTTGAAACCTTCTGCTGAGACAACAAACCCCAAGTACACTAACTCCTTCACAAAATTACATTTCTTCAGATTAATCAACAATTTCTCTTCTCTCAACTTTTCAAAGACTCTATGAATATGCATCAAATGCTCACCTAGGGACTTACTGAATATTAAAATATCATCTAAGTACACAATGACAAAACTCCCCAGAAACTCTTTCAGTACCTCGTTCATGAGCCGCATGAATGTGCTCGGTGCATTGGTTAGCCCAAAAGGCATGACTAACCACTCGTACAAGCCCTCCTTAGTCTTGAAGGCAGTCTTCCATTCATCACCCTCTCAAATATGGATCTAGTGATATCCACTCTTTAGATCAATCTTTGTGAAGTATTGTGCTCCACTCAAACAGTCCATCAAGTCATCCATCCTTGGCAAGGGAAATCTGTACTTGATTGTTATCTTATTTATGGCTCTGGAGTCTATACACATCCTCCACTCCCCATCCTTCTTTGGTGCTAGTACTGTAGGTACTGTACATGGGCTTAGACTCTCTCGAATCAAACCCTTTCTCAACAAATCTTAAACATATCTGTTCAACTCCTCATTATCTGCAGGAATCATTCTGTGATCTGCTTTATTTGATAAACTAGCTCCAGGGATCAAGTCAATCTGATAACTGATCTTCCTCATTGGTGGTAAACTCTCTGCTACATTATCATAAATAATCTCCTGAAACTCATCCAATAGTCTAGAAACTTCTACTGGAACCTTCTCACTATCTTCCTTTTCCATTCTAGGAATCAATGCATAACACATATGCTCATGCTTCATGCCTTTTAAAAATTTCCTTCCATCAACAAAACAAATTCTAGCACTACTGCATACCTTTTCTTCGTCCTTCTTCAGAGGTTTCAACTTATGACGAACTCCATCCTTCATCAGAGAATAAGTGTTTGCTTGGCCATCATGTACAACACGCCTATCGAACTGCTACAGCCTCCCCAACAACATGTGACATGCATCCATGGGGATGATATCACAAAGTACCTCATCACGATAGCTTCTGATCTTGAACTTCACTAGGCACTGCTCATTGACCAAAACTTTGTGGTCTTTCTGCAACCAGGCAATCTGATATGGGTGTGGATGCCTTTCCCTTTTCAGCTTCAACTTTCGTAGCCATCTCTTCTAACACCAAATTATCAATGCTCCCACCATCAATAATGACTTCACAACATTTGTCTTCATACTTTCACCTTGTGTGGAACAAATTCTTCCTATGTTCTGGCTCCTTATCTTTATTCACCAGGGCTCTTCTAACCACTAGGGCTTCTCATCTTTCAGCATCATCTGAATGTTTAGACTGCACCTCCTCATCTGCATGTGCAACCCTTCCATGAGCTTCGGGTCTTTTGTCTGTCCTTCCTTGGTGTTGTGGACATTCATAGGCTCGATGCCCTTCTTCACCACAATGGAAATAAGTTCCTCTGAAACCACCTCTTCCAAGCCCTGGCCCAGATCTTCCTCCTCCTCTACCTCTTTGATCACCACTATTTTGATCACAAGGGCGGTAGAAATTGTCATTCCTCTAGCTTCGACTAGTACCCACATCTTCATTTTTCCTTTCATCCTCATTTCGGCTCCCAAAAGATCTTCCACTACCCCTTCTTCTTTGACCTCCTCAGCCTTTTTGCTTGTTGTCAAATCTTTTTTTCAGCTTCTCCTCAACTTTCAAGGAAAACTAGTATGCATCCTCAATTGTGGTCATTCTGACCAGGCTTAGCTCCTCTTGAATGCTCGGTCGTAACCCATTAAGATAATGGGCTACCTTTTCCTTGTTGGCCTCTACATGGCCTGTTCCGATGATCATTTTGTGAAAATATTCTATGTATTCTTTCACATATCTACTTCCTTGCTTCAACCCTTGCAATTTATTTAGCAGATCTAACTCGTAGTCTATTGGTATGAACTGCTTCTTCAGTTTCTCCACCATGCGATCCCAACTACTGATCTTTCCTTTTCCTCTTCAATTTCTCTCCAACTGGACCTCTTTCCACCAAATATTGGCATGGCCCTTTAGCTTCATTTTTGAAAACTTAACCTGATCTGGGTCCTCTACTTCTTCATACTCGAAATATTCTTTTAGCTCATTGATCCAATCGATCAACTCTTCTGGGTTCAGACTTCTAGAATAACTAGGGACTTCTATTTTGGGTCTTTTTCTGATCTTCAAAATGGCCCTAATCAGCCGCATTTGATCTCGATCAATAGCTTCTTCTTCCTCTTCTACATCTGTATCATCCACCTCTTCTTCATCCTCACTTTCTCCTCTCCTGCCCGAGTCTAACCCTCTTCTCATTTGTTCCTGCAATGCATCGATTTGTCTCTGGAGGGCTCTAAAACCCTCGACAGCCAATGGATCTCTTCCACCAGCATTTCTACCACCTCTGCCACCTCTGGCACCACAATGCCTACCAGGAATCACTCTTGGAGGCATCTTGAATATTTTGAACCCACAACTACAGTCCTGGTGCGAACTGCCTCACGTTCGACGATCTATTCACACGCTCAAGAAAACCCGCTCTGATACCACCTGATGAGGGAGAAAACACGAGACACAAAAACAATACTCACAACTAGAAAACTTGATTATTATTCAATAAAGAAAATATTACATGCAGAGGATCCAAATCCTCGAGCTCTATAATACATGCAAGCTACAAAAGTTTTAGAAAAGAATTACAGAATTACATAAAATCCCCTTTTCACAGCATGTGAACTCTCTCTCCAAAAAGCTACCCAAAAATTAAAAAACTAGCCCATAAATATACCATTTTCCATTTGGAACCAAAAACAACATTCAAGATATGAGTTTTGGCAGTTTGGCGCCAAAATTACAATTTGAAATTCAAGTTTAAATTCACAGTTGAAATTAGCACATTTCTAATATATGCACCAACTTCTGACAGCCATAACTTTTAATCCGGTTGTTGGATCTTCAATGATAATACCTTTTCGGAAAGCCCTTGAAAAGATGATTTTTACAAAGTAGGCCTTTGGTGGACTACTTTGGTGTTTTCACAATTTTTTAGGCCCATCCGGGATTGTTTAGTGCCTCAAACTGAGCTTGGAAGGTTTTTCAGGGCAAAAAGCAGAAACTGGAACTTGAATAGCATTCAAATCGTGAATGATCTTGACCTAATTCTTTCACTAGACTGTGTATTTTTCTATCCTAAACCTTCCCATAAATTTCTGTCTTCCCACAACTTCAAATTCAAACTTGCTAAAAATAGCAGTTGAGCAGAAAAAGTAGAAAAGCAGTTTTGAAAGTTGGAAACTCTTATTCAACGAAAAGGGTATCCAAAAATTAAAAAACACCTACAAAAAGAAAACAACAGGAACAAAAATGGAAATCATCTTTTTGGGTGATGCAAGATTGCCCTCACAGCACTGGATGCTCCTACATCAGATTTTTATTTAATTTCTTAACTTCTTATTGTGTGATTGATTTTTATGCGTGTTAAATCTATATAAAAAAAAAAAAATCAAACACACCAATAAGACATTATATCAAAAACAAAATATTAATATAATAGAGATGCAAACTCAGTATCATGTTATCGATGTTGTCTTATCGTCCTCTATCTCCAATGTTTTGTTGGTTCCAGCTGGCTCTTAGATCTTTGGCTAGGCTCAACAAGTGGTCTTCCTAGAGAACGAGATTGAATATGAATACATATAATGCTAAGACATGATTGCTGAAATAAAAGATTATGATAATGATACTAAAACTCTAATGACAATTCTAAGATGCTAGAATGCTAAAATGTAATTAATCTCGAATTCATCTGTTGTGTGTTGTAACCATTGCTTGGATTTGCAGTTCTATTTATAGAGTTTTTTGAAAGCTTTTGATTGGCTGATATGATCGACGACTGTGAAAATTCTTGGTAGATCAAACGGTTGAAGATGGATGAGACTGAAGAAAAATAGAAGAAAATAGAAAGCAAGCTTTGTTTTCTTTTCTGTAAAAGAGGTAAGAAAAGATGATAAAGATGAATTGTAAAAAAATCATCTTTTTGTGAGATTATGGAATGATTTTGAAGAGGATAAATAATGAATTATTAAATTCAATTATTCATTTATAGGTGACATGGAGATTTTTCTTAAAATAGAATATTTACCCCAAATTTGAAGAATAATGGAAGATTTCATAATTAAATAAAATATTTAATTATGATTTTGAAAAGATATCGAAGATATTTAATAAAACTTTTTAAGAAATGGCATGTATATGAAATTAATTAAATAAGATATTTAATTAATTAGAAGAAAGAAATATTTAAATTTAATTAAATCAAAAAGACTTAATTAAATTCAAAAGTGATAATTAATTAAAATAAAGTGTATTTATTTAATTAATCAAGTGGACATATGAATGTGAAATAATTAAATAAAAATTGATTTATTTAATCACGCTAGAAGAATAAATTGAATGAACAATATAATTAAATTAATTATATTTAATTATATTTAGAAGACTTTAGAGAAATTAATTAAATAATAAATACTTAATTAATTGCCAAGATTAATCAAACATGACCAATTTTATGCATATACATTCTGCCCCTCTTTGAAGTGATGTGTGAAACACATTACTTCAAAGAAAATATTCCTGCTTTCAAAATTTGTTGTGTTTGATTTTACCCCTTTTTGAAAAATATGCCCTTGATCTTACTCTGATATGTTTCTGATTGGAAAATTCTATTGGTATTAATGATTCCCCCTCAGGAGGTAAATCACTGATGATGATATTAGTTGTTGATAATGTTTGAAAAATTTGATGTGATGGTGAAATTCTGATTTTGATGTGAATTCAGTTATTTAGCTCTCAAAAAATGATGTATAAGGATGCCCCAGTGTAAAAAATAAGGTCAAAGTGAGATAAAAGATAAAAATAAAATAACATAAGGTCAAAGTGAGATAAAAGATAATAACGGTGGGCGCCAAAATGTAGATAGGGAAAAATCAGCAGGTTTAATGTTGAAATAAATAACTAATTAAATCCTATCAAGCACTATGAGGTACAAACTAGAATGAAAATAAAAATAAAGAAAGTATATGTAAACCCATTTTAAAACTTAAATTTTATTGACCTCCATGGCTCTTCTCCACCTACATAAGAATGCGAGATTTTGAAGGTTGATAGTTAAAGGAATGTTGGTTGGTCAATCCTGCAGCATAACGATGTGATGAAGGTGATAGACGAAGATGGATGGAAGATTGAAGATTGATTTTGACATAATGAGGATTCTAGAAGAAAATTCGATGCAAATGGCCTATGAAAGGTTAGATTTATAGAGTTTTTGAGGACAAAAGCTTAGTTGGCAAAGATCAATGGTTGAGATTCAGTCTGGTAAGATGAATGGTAAGAGATGGAGAAGTTGGAGAGAAAGATGGAAGCTAGAGGAAAAGAAGGAAGATGTTTCCTTCCCACGAAACCTTTCACTCAAAAATGAAGGCAACTTGCCATTTTTCAAGTTTAGTTATGAGTTGGTTTTGTAGTTGAAGATAATTCATTAATTAAATAATAAAATTATTTAATTTCATGTGACATGTATTTTTTGGAAGTTTCTAATTAAATATTGAAAAATATTTAATTATGTGTGAGATGGCTTTTTAGAAGATTTTAAAGATGATTTCATGATTTTGGAAAAAAAGAAGAATATTTAGAATATTTAAGAATGATTTTATGATTTTGGAAAAAAGAAGAATATTTACTTTATTTAAAATAAAACAATGTGATTTTTTAGAAGATTTAAAGATGATTTCATGATTTTGGAAAAAAGAAGAATATTCACTTTATTCAAAATAAAGCAATGTGATAATTAAATTAAATAAATTGTAAAGCTTATTTAATTTAATTAAGAAGAATTAGAAAAGTGATTAAATTAAATAAGTAATTAAACTTATTTAATTAAGATATAAGAATTAGAAAATGAACAATATAAATAAATAATTAAATTTATTTATATGTAGATTCAATTAGAGATTTAACTAAATAACTTGTATTTAATTAATTACCAGACTTATTATAATGTGACCATTTTTAGGTGTATACATTTTACTCCTCTTTGAGATGATGTTCGAGATGATGAGATTTGTGTCGAGTAACATCATTTCAAAGAAGTTAAGGTATGGATAGAGGAAAATGGATAATGATAGAAAGATTGGATGATGGAATGATGATGCCCCCTCGAGAGGATAGGCGGGTTGGACAACACAGGTAGGCTCTCAAAATGAAAGGGATGGGTCAAGAACTAAAGATGAAGGAATGGATAGGAGAAATGAAAGGATGCATTATGCTGTAATGAAGGTGAACAACCATGATGTTTGATATAGCACTAAACATTATGCACCAAGATATAAGGACCAAGGTGACGATGTGTCTTGTGCCCTAGTGTAATACAACCTTGTCTAGACATATGATGAAGTAAACTTAGAGCATTAAAGTCCTAATGCACAAAAGGTATGATGTGACCTTAGATGCGAAGGATAGTACAAAAAGCTACTCCAACATACACAAGATATGAATATTAGCTGGAATGATATGGATTTGATACAAATGCAAGATAAAATGATAAAACACACAAGCAAGCAAGCAAGCATGCACAAATGATTCAAAAACAAACAAGGAATTGCCTTTGTCAAGCTGTAAACCATTGATTGATTGATTGATTGATGATGATGATAGTGTTGTCATTGTGGGGAGCGACATATCCCTAGAGCAACACAAGGATGATGATAATTGATTGATTGATTGGTTGATTTGGTTTATAACAAGATTAGGATAAAAAACAAAGGATGTGATTGGATAATTTGACAAGATTGATTGACTTGATTGGTATGGATTAAGGATTGACTTGCATTTGGATTATTGCTTGGATTGATTTGATTGAGTTGATTGGATGCAATGGTTTGTAATGATATGATGATTGATTGGATGATAGGATGTGATGAATTGAATAGAAGAATTGATGTGATTGGAATGATTTAGGTTGAAGTGATTTGATTAGATGATTGATTGATTGAATTGAGGAATTGATTTATTTGGATTGATGAAGAAATGAATTGATTTGATGATAATGATTAGATTGATTAGAAGAAGTGATTTGTTTTGATTTTATTGCTTGGATTTTTGTTGACTATTTGATTTTTTTTTGTCTATTTGACAAGACCTTTTTCCATTTTTTTGTAGTTTTGGGGATATTTTGATTGTTTTTTATTTTTAGAATATTTTTTTTTTTGGATTTTTGAAATGTTTTGAGGTGTCAAAGGATGAAAATTTGAGTAGCCTTTGTGCTAGATACCAATGACAAGGGGAAAACTAAGTCTAGATGCAAGGAGATAGATGGGATTGATGGATGAAATGGTGGGTGATGGGATAAAGGGTAAAAGGCTCATGATATATGGATGGATGGAAAGGATAGGTCATAGTGAATGGAATGGATGTATGCATCATAGAAGAGCAAGGATGTGATTTCCAAAGACTATGGAACATAGGAATAACATGCCCCATTCTAGGTACAATACTTAAGATTTTTCATGACAAAGCTTATGACAATAGGATAATGATAGACTTGTTTGGAAGGGTGAGGTATGTCAAGAGATACCCAAAAAACATGTTTCAACATTTCCCCCCTATGTCTTCATCAAGATCAAAAGGAGAATGACAGATAAGTGGACTTAATATGATGGGTATGTATGATGGCTTAAGATGGTAGGTAGGATGGAAATGACAAAACATGAAAATGATAGGTTGGATAGATAAGACATTATGCCCCCAAGTGTAAGTGACATAGAAGATCAACCTACACATGATGCCTATTTACCAAGTTTTCATCATGGTACTTATCTAGGGTGCCTGTTTACCATATTTTCACCATTGGACTAAGGATTTCTCTTTACTTCTTTTTTTTTGGATAGGAGAAAGGGAATATGGATAGGAGGGACTCAAGTGTCTAGTTGCATGAAAGGTGATAGTCCCACGATGGATGCCATCTCATGGACCATGTCAAATGCCATTATGCTTATAGATGTTGGTAAGGGATGACATGAAAGGTAGATGGATTAGGTAGATAATTGATTATGATGTGGATTATGGAGGAAAATAGTGGATTATGATATGAATTATGTAGGGAATATGATAAGGATTATATGGGACTTATGGAAAAGATGAATGAGGAGGCTTAGCCAAAAGCATGGACCATAGGAAGATGTTGGGGGAGATATGTAGGATAATGAGTGAAGGATGAGGAGATTAAGGTATGTGGAATTGTTGTGAAATGGAAGGGAACCATGACCAATGGTTGTACACACTGTGATAAACGTTGAAGCTTTTGATGTGGATGGGGTGTAGGAAGCAATGGAGATGTTTACTTAGGAGGTGGTGGATGATGTGTTTTAGGTACCCACATAGACTTAGTATTTTTATGATTTATTTTTGGCTTATGGGACTTAGGAATTTGATACTTTTGAATGGAATGAGAATGTGGGGTGGAAGTGGATGGTTGGGATTTTTGTGATGTAGATGCCTCATTTGACTTGCTTTCCTTTTTCGTAGGGACCCAAACCATTTTAGTTTTGACCTTTACTTTTGGAGGTATGGGCTTATATAACTTTTTAGATGGATTTTGCTTTGACTTTTTGCAATTGTATGCTAAGGAATTAGGACCTTTAGAATTTTTTACTTTATGTGTAGAGGCATCCACATTTTTATTTTGGAATCCCTTGGGTTTGGTGGAATGAGTGGAAGCTTTATGTTTAGACAATGTGTGCATTGATTGGTCATGATTAGGATTTTTAGACGATTTATGGATGGAGGGATAAGGGGATTGGATAATGGGGATATTAGCTGTTGGGAGAAGTGGAGGTAGATTATATGGAGGGATATTAGGAGTTGGAAGCAATGGTGGCATGTTTAATGGTGGAAGGTGTATGGTCACATGCTTTTGACATTTGCAGGATGATGGAGGAGGGATGACAAAATAATTTTTAGGGATACAATAGGCTTTATGATGGAAAGTGGTCTTGGGATGCATGGAGGAAGTATCAACATCTTTAGGTTGTTGTCTTTGGGGTGTAGGTCCAAGTCCATAAGAGCGTGGAGGGACTTTGACATGGATGGGCTCCAAAATATATTGTTCATGAAGGTCTAGAACTTTACCTTGGTAGTTCATGTTTTGGAGTGTGCAATGGACAATGGGACTAGGTGTAGGAGAAACACTAGACACGTGTTCCTTATTGGATGGAGAAAATGACGCAAGGGAAGATAATGGTTTTTGTTGTTCTAAGGAGGAAAATTCATGAATGAGGGTGGAAAGACCAATAGGATATGAAGGAGGACTTTCAATGGGGTCCATAGTGGGTGATGAGGGATCATTAGGATCTTGATTAGCATTGTGTTCACTTAGATCCAAGGTATTTGTTTGATCTTCTATGTGTTTTTCAGAGGCATATGTCTCATCAAGGGAAGTGGATGTTGATGGATCATGGATAGGACTAGGCGGAGGTGAATTTGGAATATTTTTCTCATGAATGGGTACAAGATCAAGTTGCTCATGGATAGGCTCTTCATCATTATGGATATCATCTTGATAATAAAAATGATATAGATTATGGATAGGTTGGATGAAAATGATTTGATCTTGATTAGGCCTAGGGTTTGATGTTTCTACATGCTTGGGAGTAGACTCTTGATATAACTCTTGGGTTTCCTGAATGGAAGTGGAAGGGGATTTCTCATGGAGAGACTTGACATGTTCTTGATGGTCAACAACATAGGAGCATGAAAGAGGGTGACTTGAACTTATGACGGGAAACTCTTGAATTGGCTCAAGGGGTTGTGGATGACATGCTTGACTTGAAGGACTTGGCATGAATTTTGAGGACTCTTTTGTATGTTCAAGTATATGTGTTGAATGACATGGCGATAGTTGATTCCTTGCTTGTAGCCCTTGGGTCACATCCTTTATAGGTGGATGGGTGGAAGGTGTTGGCTTAGGATTTTGATTTTAATTGGATGATGGTATGATATACTTAGAGAGTACATAGCCTAGATTAGTGTTCCCCTTGTGAATGGTTGCATTAGAACTTGAAGAAGTTTGACCTTGTTGCAATGTAGAACTTAAGTTCACATGTGTTTGTTGTGATGTGGCTTGATAGGTTGATGTGGCATTGACATGCGAAGAAGTGGATGGATTAGTTTGGTATGAGGTGGAAGGGTGATAATGAATGGATAGGGGATGATGTTGTGGTTGTTGGATTTAACAAGTGGCAATGAATTTATTGGCTTGAGCTAGGAGGTGTTGTATTTTGGGCGATTTACTTTGTTGAAAATCTTGGAAGAGGGTTTCAAGGCTTTGTATGGTTTGGTGGTTTAGGGGTTGGGGTGTTGGTGAAGTGTTCGAAGGAGGTTTTGAAGTTGGGGTGCTAGGTCTTCTAGTGTTGGCCTGATGTCACACATGTGTGTAATCTCTTGCATATCGATTTGTTCCTCATAGTTCATGTCTTCATTAGAAGTCATAGGAGAAGCCCCTCGAAGTATGATTTTAGGTTTTGGCTTTGTTTCATTATCTGCGTTAGGGAGACGGAATCCTTGAATTATGATCTTAGGCTTATGATTAGGATTGGGATTGTTTATGATTATGACCATTTTGACAAGTGGTGACTAGGACTAGGTTGGTGATGGTGATGATGTGGAATGATTAGATTGGATGACTTGGATTGATTAAGATGAAATGGATAGGATGTGAATGTGTTGGAAGAACGTGTAGAGTGACTTGTCTTTATGTGTTTGGGTTTTAGATTAATTTGGAAATGTTTAAATGAATGATTACACATGTACACTCATAAATCACTCACACAAGAAACATTAAAAAGTTTAAATTTTGAAATTTGAAGAATGTAATGATGGCTATTAAACAAGCACACATGGAAGACACATCAACAAGCCCTATGACTACTCAAGTGGGGTATGGCCAATTAGGTATCAAGCTATTATATACAAGGTTGACTAAGGAATGATTTGAAAGAAAAATCCTACCACATAGCCGGGAGAAAGGGGTAACCCACCCTTCACCTTCACTTCTGAAAGGTATAAAGTTATTTGGGGCTTAGCCAAGAGTGACAAGATTTTAACTCCCAAACAAGCATGTCTTTCGATTCACACTTCGATTGAGGTCATCCCTAGGGGTGATGAAATCCCCTAGCAGGCCCCTTATGAAGGGTTTAACAAAAGAAAAACAAGTGAGGTGTTTGTGATCACACACACACTTGATTCACACACAATTATTAATTGACCCTTAGAAAGGAAATGTGTGCAAGAAAGAAATGGAAGCACTCGTTCTTTTTAGATCCCAAATCAAGATGTGATGGAAGACAATGGTTAATTTTAGACCCAATTTTTGAAGTGTAATTGAAGAAAAAATTCATTTTAAGCCAATTTCAATGATGTGATCAAACAATATTTGATTTTATGCCCCAAATTGAAATGTGTGACAAACAAGATTAATGAGATGAAAGATTAAACGAGTGCACCTAGTTATTTTTTCTTTCCAAATTGTTGTTGTGATTGATCCCAATGCTTTTCTAGCTCCGTATGATTCACTGACAAGTCACCAAGACAAAAAGGAACAAATTACAAATGTGCTAGAAAAAAAGTCATATGCACTGAAGAATATATGAGAATTTGAGAACTTTAACTCTATCAAAGTTGATAAAGACCTACACCATTGGATAGCTTATGAAATTATACCCCATTTCAGAAAAAAAAAAAGCTCTAAAAAAGACCAAAAAATGACCAAGATATGGCCATTTTAAGATTTACCCTAAAAGCGTTGAAATAGAGACCATATGTGCTAAAACAGACCTCATACGCGCTAAAATAGTGCTAGATGCACTAAAAAAAGTACCAGATGCACTATAGAAAACCTTAAATGAGCTAAAAGAAGTCCTAAATGTGCTAAAATAAATTATTTAGTTTTACAATTTTTTTAATGAAATGGACTGAGTATATGCGCCATTATGTTCCTCATAAGCGTTGTTTTGTTCCCTATATGCACCGAAACAACTCTGAATGCATCGAAAGACCTGCAAAAGTGTCGTTAAAATCCCTGGATGCACTATAAAAACCCTTAGATGTGCTATAGAAATATTCATATGCGCTAAAACAGAAAATTTTGCCAAAAATCTGAATTCCAGAATGTGAAATCTTGTTCAAAAAACTTGCAGATAAATGCTAAAAATGGGGCAAGGCCCTACAGTGGGCACTAAAAATGTGTGATTGAATTTTATGCGTGTTAAATATATATAAAAAACAAATAAATCAAACACACCAATAAGACATTATATCAAAAATAGAATATTAAGATAATAGAGATGCAAACTCAGTATCCTGTTATTGATGTCATCTTATCATCCTCTATCTCTAGCGTTTTGTTGGTTCTAGCTGGCTCTCAGATCTTTGGCTAGGCTCAATAAATGGTCTTCCTAGAGAACAAGATTGAATATGAATGCATATAATGCTAAGACATGATTATTCTAATGCTAAACATGATTGCTGAAATAAAAGATTATGCTAATGATACTAAAGCTCTAATGACAATGCTAAGATGCTAGAATGCTAAAATGTAATTAATCTCTAATTCATCTATTGTGTGTTGTAACCATTGCTTGGATTTGTAGTGCTATTTATAGAGTTTTTTGAAAGCTTTTGATTGGCTGATATGATCAATCAATCAATCAATGGTTTACAGCTTGACAGGGGCAATTCCTTGTTTTTTTTGAATCATTTGTGCATGCTTTCTTGTGTGTGTTATCATTCTATCTTGTATTTGTATCAAATTTGTATCATTCCAGCTAATATTCATATCTTGTGTATGTTGGAGTAGTTTTTTGCACTAACCTTTACATCTAAGGTCACATCATACCTTTTGTGCATTAGGACTTTAATGTTCTAAGTTTACCTCCTCATATGTCTAAACAAGGTTGTATTACGCTAGGGCACAAGACACATGATCACCTTGGTCCTTGTATCTTGGTGCATAATGTCTAGTGCTATATCAAACATCATGGTTGCTCACCTTCATTGCAGCATAATGCATCCTTTCATTTCTCCTATCCATTCCTTCATCTTTAGTTCTTGACCCATCCCTTTCATTTCGAGAGCCTACCTGTGTTGTCCAACCCGCCTATCCTCTCGAGGGGGCATCATCATTCCATCATCCTATCTTTCTATCATTATCCATTTTCCTCTATCCATACCTTAACTTCTTTGAAATGATGTTACTCGACACAAATCTCATCATCTCGAACATCATCTCAAAGAGGGGCAAAATGTATACACCTAAAAATGGCCACATTATAATAAGTCTAGTAATTAATTAAATACAAGTTATTTAGTTAAATCTCTAATTGAATCTACATATAAATAAATTTAATTATTTATTTATATTGTTCATTTTCTAATTCTTCTTAATTAAATTAAATAAGCTTTACAATTTATTTAATTTAATTATCACATTGCTTTATTTTGAATAAAGTAAATATTCATCTTTTTTCCAAAATCATGAAATCATCTTTAAATCTTCTAAAAAATCATATTGCTTTATTTTAAATAAAGTAAATATTCTTCTTTTTTCCAAAATCATAAAATCATCCTTAAATCTTCTAAATATTCTTCTCTTTTTCCAAAATCATGAAATCATCTTTAAAATCTTCTAAAAATCCATCTCACACATAATTAAATATTTTTCAATATTTAATTAGAAACTTCTTATCCACATTTCACACATAATTAAATATTTTTCAATATTTAATTTGAAACTTCCAAAAACCACATGTCACATGAAATTAAATAATTTTATTATTTAATTAATGAATTATCTTCAACTACAAAACCAACTCATAACTAAACTTGAAAAATGGCAAGTTGCCTTCATTTTTGAGTGAAAGGTTTTGTGGGAAGGAAACATCTTCCTTCTTTTTCTCTAGCTTCCATCTTTCTCTCCAACTTCTCCATCTCTTACCGTTCATCTTACCAGACTAAATCTCAACCATTGATCTTTGTCAACTAAGCTTTTTTCTCCAAAAACTCTATAAATCTAACCTTTCACAGGCCATTTGCATCAAATCTTCTTCTAGCATCCTCATTCTGTCAAAATCAGTCTTCAATCTTCCATCCATCTTCATCTATCACCTTTGTCACATCGTTATGCTGTAGGATTGAGCAACCAACATTCCTTTAACAATCAACCTTCAAAATCTCGCATTCTTATGTAGGTGGAGGAGAGCCATTGAGGTCAATCAAATCTAAGTTTGAAAATGGGTTTGCATGTACTTTTTTTTTTTTTTTCATTCTAGTTTGTACTTCATGGTGCTTGATAGGATTTAATTAGTTTATTGTTTTCAACATTAAACTTGCTAATTTTTCCCTATCTACACTTATTATTTTCAAAGATATTGATGCTCTCATCCTACAAATCTGAATCATTTTCTTCATTCATACTAGAGTGATCTGATATATCAAATTTAGAACAACTCCTACATTTCTATAAAACACTAAATTGACCTTCAACTTGCTTGGTTTTTGCATCTACATTTGGTTGCTCTAGAATAGAAAATGAAGATGAAACATGAACCCCTATATGACCCAACTTAATTGTAAATGACTTCAGTTATTTTTTGTAACATTCATACAAATAGAAGCAAAGAAGATAACAAATGCATGAAGAACATTTTCATCTTTATGCCCATTTGATTTGTCATAGCACAATTCAAAGATGGGATACAATTAGAGAAATAAATTTTAAAAAGTAGTTTATAATATGCATTTTTGGGTGGGAATGAACTTTTAGGAAACTTTTGGACAAAATATTTAAAGGTTTGAAGGAAAATATTTAGTATTACCCTCCCACATCATTATATATATCTCTATTCAAGCAAACGAATTAATGGTTGAGTTATTTTTTAGAGTTTAGATGTATTTGAGTTTTGCAAGAATGACATCATACAACCCACTATAAACATAAATTGACATTTAAATCATTCTTACTGCTTAGCCATTAAAATGCAAAACTAAATCTAACTAGTAAAGAATACCATTACTTGAATATAAGTTGTTTAGTTTTTTTAATGTATTTTATTATATACAAACTAGCATATATATACTTCAATATTTTTGGATGCAGGTCTACTAGGAAAGTTGCAACTACATCAGACAAAATCATGATGCATGTGGGCTGAAAACAAGATTGTTGAGAGCATGGGAGAAGGTGTGGAAGATCTCAAGGAGGGAGATCATGTGTTGCCATTATTTATAGGCGAGTGTGGAGAGTGCATATACTGCAAATCACCAAAGGCTAATCTATGTAAAACATTCAAAATCGATCCCACCAGGGTGGTCATGTTGAGTGATCCTTCAAGAATTAATTAAAATATATTATGTTTTTGTTTAATGGATTCAATCAGGTTATATATATATATATCAACATCCTTATGTATCAAAACATCAAATGCTTTTTTTTCCATTCTGGCCCTGCCATGCCTATCTTCCTAAATCTTTTAGCATTGTAATGGTCAATTAAATAACTAATAAATCTTGAAGATTATAGTTATCCACTTAATAATGGATAAATATTCCTGATTATAATGGTTTGGTAGAATAAGGCAAGATTTTATACCTTTTTGCTTAATATGGCTCCTACTTTTAGTGCTACAATGGCTCCATGAAAAACTTTTTTATTAAATTTTAATAATAGCTTATGAAATGTGATACAAAAATATTGATTGAAAATTAATTAACAAAGTTCTTATTTTTATTTTTGATGAATTCTTATAAAATTATGTCAAAATTATTTACTATTTTTTAAAATCATTTTGAATTGAAATCAATTTTTTTTATAACTATAGAATTTGGGAAAAATAGGAGCCTCAAGAAGGATAACTCTCAGCGTATTTTATATATATTAATATTTAATATATGTATGCTAGTGTATATAATAACTAAAATCAAATGTTTATTTTTATTTATTGTGATGAAGTCTTTTGACTTAGCATAATTTTACAACGTAAAAGATGAAAAAAACTAAAATTGTTTATTATATTTGATGTGATTCCATCTTAAATGCAATACTATATTTATCGATACAACATGTGAACAAAAATAGCATTCACTAAGTAGCATCCATTTGTGTGGAAGATATGAGGAAATAGTCGATGGACCATTTGTGTGGTTTCGTATGCAAATAACCCCCTCAAAATAAATGACAAGTGAAAATTTCAGAGGTAATCCTGTAACCCTCCATTATTTATGCCTCGTTATCTTCTTCCACAGATGTCACTTCTTTACTCCTATTATCTCCATCACCACAAGAAGACTACACTTTGCATTCAAAACTTTTTGGATCATCGAACACGATCAAGTTTATGTTGACATAATTGCCTAAAGTTACACAAATTCAGAACAAAATAAATTTTTGATTCAAATGATGTTGTTGATGTTGACATTGACTGAAACTCCCAAAACATTTTTCACCAGTTTAAAAGAAGATGGGATTTCATTGAATGGTATTTTGAGTCTTTTTTAACATGTACTGAAATTTTTTTGGATTGTCAAACACAATTTACACACTGTAATTTGAGATTGCCATTACAAATAGGAAAATCACATGGTTTGAGATTTGAAAAAGTAAATCATACATTCAGAAAAATATGATGGAGTGTCAGGAGCTGCAAAGTGGATAATTAGAGTTATTTCAGGAGGTGAACCATGGAAAATTTTGGTGCGTCATCATATTATGATGGCTGCAATGAATAATAGGTGGCATGATGTGGGTTGGTTGGATAAAATTCTATTGGCTCAGTTTGTTCGTGTTAAAGCCTCCTTTCCACTACAATCTATATGGAAAGCTTGGCAACAACTTTGCAAGTTTCTAAATTGGAGAGGGGATTCTCTACAATGTGGTTTTAGCTTTGCTACCTCGTCTATTTGGTGGAACAAATTAGTTAAATATCATGGACAACCTCTTGTTGTCTCCTTTCTTAAACTAGCCCTTTATTTATTCAAAAAAGGAGTTAGACAATTTAGTGACATATGGGATTTTGATTCCTATGATTGGGGTAGTTGGAAAGATATAAAAAATGTCTTTAATTTAAACAATAGGCTTAAGAGTTTCATGATCTTTTTGGAATAATTAGTTCCTGTAGAGTTGCTAATGAAAATCTACACTTCTTTACATTGCAATTTCTTCAAGGACTAGTTGTGGATTGATCAATATCCATTCTTATGGTTCCCTTTGAAGAAGATCTACTTGAAGCTTCTTTCGCCTATGAATTTGAATCTAAGATTAAATAAAAAATGGAGTTTTTGCTTCCTAGAAAATAAATGGTGAGGTCTTAGTGCACAAATTTGGAAGTCCAAGATAGAAGCAAATGCTTAGATTGTGGCATGGAAATTTCTACATCACAAGTTGCCTATAGGGGATAGACTAAAGCATTTCAAGATACAAGCAGCCAATTGTCCATTTTTCCATCACAAGGAAACCATTAAACATATTTTTTGGGACTGTTTTAGAACTAAAAGGAAGTGGAACATTATGTTTAGTCATTTCCCTGCTATGTTTAAACATGCCTTAAGCTGGAAAGAGGTGATTTTTGGTATTAGACTTCATAGAAATATTATTGTTGATTCTATGAGACATTATATTTTGTTGCATTTATGGAAAAGTAGATGTTCAGCTATGCTTTCTAATCATATTTTGACTTAGGAACTAGACACTCTAAAGTTTTACTTTGGCACCTTGTTGCAATTTATCGTTCTTGGTTCAATGCAAAGGTGGGGGCACAAAGACAAGGATATTAGCAAGTGTCTGGAGGCTATTAAGCTTTAGTTTCTATAACTTCATAAGGGGGATCCCCACACTGACAAGTTGATTCAAGATTTCTTCAAGTTTCAAGTGTAATTCCTCATGTTTTTGTACTCTTTGAGTACTCGTTGTCTTTGCCCAGCCAAATTTTTGTCATGGTGTTCCTTATGGTTGTTGCTATAGTCTTTAGGTGTGGTTGTTTGTTATTTTCTAGTTGTATATTATAACTGCAAAGCTTGTTGTATGTTGGATTGTGTTTTATGCAATTGTGTTTAGTTAGTTTTTCCTTTACAATCCTATTTTTGGACCATCATTTAATATTCTTGTAATATTTTCCTTCTAACTTTATTCAATATATATATGATGGAGTGTCCATTTAATTGATATTTATTGAGATTTTGAATTTTTTTTTTGGAGTTGCAAGTGCACACACAATGCATTTAAATTATATTGAAGTTTTTTGAATTTTCAAATACACATATAGATATTGATCGATAACTTTAAGAATTTTGAAATGTCAAGCACACGTAATATAATTAAATTACGCTAAAATACTTTTGAATTGTCAAACATATACAAAATCAAAACAAATTCGATTGAGAATGGGAAATGCTAAGAAAATTATAAAAATGACGATCCTCTTATTTGAATGGTACATGGAAGAATTTAAAATAAGAGGGAGGAGGAGAAGACATGATATCAATATATGTAAGTAGAAAGTCTATTTCTTTATGAAATAGATTTATATATTATTTAGAGAGAAAATAAATATAGTTTATATTAAAAAATGGATGAAAATGTAATGAATTTTTCACAATTAGATAACTTTCACACTACAATTAATAATGAAAATAACACAATCCTAAATTCATAATGTTAAACATAATTATAAAGACTAATTAGCTAACATTATATTATTTGGAAGAAAGTAGATTGATAAATTAGGTTACCCCAACCCCATAAAGTGGAGGCAAAGAATAATTAAGATCCAAATCAATCCATGCACATATATCCAATTAAATTAAATAAATAATTTTATTTTTCCTCATCCATATTTAACACATCAATAATGAGTTAATATCACATTGCACTCATGTCAACTTAGTTCCACCTTTCACTCATAAATCAAATAATTTAACTAATTAGTTGATAGTTAACTCTAAATCATGTCTTTAATCCTCTAGATTGATTAAATCAATCTCGACCATTTATATTTTCACCCAAAAATATACAAATAATTTGTTTCTTATAAATTCAAAGAGCTCTCTAAAAAAACATCTAATCTATTTCTTAACATTTGAATCATTGTTATGCTATCAAAGAGTTTGCACAATTGTTGAGCATGTGTAAATCCATCAAAGGGCATGAGAAAATCCACTTCACACATAATATGATGTTTACATATATTTAAAATAAACATTTTAATATTTATTTTTAAGTTTTGGTTTTATTATAAATTCATACATATATTTTGACATCCTAATTTTCTAGTTAGCATAAAAGTTTCAATACTTGTACTTCCTTCATCATCAATTCATGTTTATCATTGTTAATCATCCTCTCTTGAGCAAGAAAATCGACACTTCTTAAGAGATTGGTTCTCTAATGTCAACATTGGGTATTGCTAATTAAAAATATAAGTTTAGCTTAAACTTTTGATTTCTCTTTTTTGCTCAATTTCAATCCATAGAAACCTAAAATTAACCATTGCATTTGGTCAGTTTATTCCTAATTCATCTATTTCTAATTTTCTATATTAATTAATTAATTTTCTATTTATTTAATTAATATTTCATATTTATGCTATTGTCCAAACACATTTATCACATTCTCCTAACATCCTAGACCCTACCTTTATATCCCATCCCATCATCTCCAAATAAATTAAATAAAATCACATGTCACATTCTCCATTTTTTCATTAACCCCTAATGCTCTTTCTAATGGTGCACACAAACTTAATCATTGATTAAGTGGGTTCAAATCTCCCCTCATCCACTTGTCCCTTCAACATTAAATTCTTCCCTTTTTGGAAAAGACCCCATGTCCTTGGGCACATGGGTCTTTCTTTCAAAAGTATCTAGAAGGAATTTTTCATTCCTTTATTCTTATCAAT